>CAXKVX010000306.1:0-120866 GCA_964058865.1 Eleocharis quinqueflora | reverse complement strand
ATTGGAAGATGCAGAAATCTACAATTTGTCTGCCGAGGTGCAGACAAAGGTTGGAAAACAGCTACTGACTGGTAATTCAGACTGTGTTACCTAGCCAAACTTAGTTCACAGCTGCTAATGGGTACGACAGCAGAACACATTTGTTCTTTATATGCATGAAAAGAAAATTGGGTCATGTAATCAAGGAGAAACAATTTCCAACCCTCAACACACACACACACCAATAAAAAATGTTATAGATGACTATAGAATGGGTCTTAATATCCTGGCAACATGGGACTCTGACCTGGTGGGCATAAACTCGAGCTGCCGTTGCAGGAGGCAACCAATGTCAGTAAAATGGAGGTAGCTAGATCTATGTTTATATTGTGCTTGCCACGAGCTATCAAAATTTCAGGAAATGTTTTTGAATAGTCAAAAAGAGAAGGAAATTGGGTCCTCCATAATCATGATAGTGATCCAAACTATCTTTTTGAATCATTGAGAATAAACTGATAAACTCGTTATGCAGTCAAACCCAATAGCAAATAATCATTGTCATTGATGACCACAAGCATATTTCTCTAAATTTCTGGCAATAGAAGAAGTTAAATGTTGCATTATCATTAACTCAAGTTACAAGAAAGGATGCAGTAATGGATCAACAAATGCAAAGGCTTCATGGTTCATTGAATTAAATGAAAGAATCTCAATCCAATGAATATTAGAAAAGGACATAGACTAAGAATGTACCTACCTTAGGATAGGAATACAAGAATATGTACCACCATGCTGATACCAGAGCAAAAGCTGCACTGCTTAGTAGTATAGAGTGAAGTATTAACCAGCTACATGCAATAATACTCAGTCCAGTAAGAAGTATTGTCCAAGGTTGACACCTAAGAGAAGTATTTTCCTCAATCAATAAAAAAAATACTATCATCACATACTTTTCCTTTCCTTTCAATTCTTTTTTGTTTTTTTTTTTAACAAAGATTGGTAATAACATAGTTGAATAAATTCATTGCATGGAACAGAAAGTCGAACATATTTAATGGATTAATTCACCAGGAGGCAATTATAGTAAGCCATGTAATAAAACATTACAATTATTTGGAGAACAATTTGGTGAAATAGGGGAGCAATTCTTCACAAGTAATTGGTCATATTACTCATATATGATCAGAATCAACTTAAACCAAACCAATCTAGCGCATGTATGTTACATTGCATTAGTTGGTCGCATTTCGCATATCCGATAAGAGAGAAGCTTAATTTGGTTAACTTACCAGGCGGGTTTAGTGTCCCAAACAGAATCATACTCAAGCGAGAGATAATTGAGGTATCCATCCATGTCTTGCACAACTCCATTTTCGTCAAAGAACGGAGGTTCCCCACGAGCGCCTGGCCTCTCCGTTTCTTTCCTCGCACTGACGGGCACCAGACATTTCCAGCGCGAAGGAACAGTCCGGCGAGGAGGAAGAGAAGAGCTCAGGTAGGGATGGACTGGAGAGGCAAGGACAGGAATGGAATGGAGGGGAACCAGGGGAAGGAGAAGAGAGAGGGTTCCCATTTGCGTTTTTCTTTGTTCTCTTGCAACTTGTTGGGGTTTTGCTCCGAATTTGCTACCTTCTTTATCGCCTTTGGGGAAGACTTTACGGACTATCATAGAACAGTGGTCCCGCAGCTATATGGTCCCACTATACAGTGGCAGAACACGTCGTCTAAAGAACCTGGATTAGAAAAGAGTGAAAATAATATAAGGAAAAAAATTTAGGTACTAAAAAATGTCTACAAGTTAACTGAATGGTTTAATTTTTGAAAAATGATGAAAAGTGATTAATTTTATGTTTTTAAAAAATACTTTTGAACAATCTGAAAAGTTAAACAATCTAAATTGACTAGAATATTTAATATTTTTTGGAATATCAAAAATTTTATCATATAATAATATAGTGTGAATCTCAATACATTCAGACAATAATAATTTAGTAAAATATATAAGAAGCATCTATTATCAAAGTTTTCCTCTAATCTAATATATTTATGACGCGATATGATCACTGTTCATTTCCACAGTAGCATGAACAGTGTTTTCACTGTTCATGTTTAGTAAAATCACTGTATAATATATTTTTCATTTTTTTGCGAAAATCATTTCCTGTTTTTTATATTTTTTTTATTTAAACGATTTATTATAACTTTGTTATTACAATACGAAAATTTAAAATTTAACTTTTTCGCGCAGATCATACTAGTAATAATAATAATAATAATAATAATAATACAACGAATGAGATGAAACGTGATACGGACGGTACCATTTTGTCGTGGGCTTGAGTCTCTTTAACTCTTACAGTGACCTTCTTCGGCCCATGAGAAACAGGATAAAGTCTGCTTCGGACAAGGAAAAATAATAAGAAAAGAAAAAAAAAAAACAGAGAAGGAAAGAAAAATTACACTCCAATTTAAAATGTAAAAAATTCATACTTCTGATGAAAACATTTAATCTCAAAGATTTCTTTATTTCTTCCGTTAAAGCAAGAACAGTTATTGTTTTCATCTATCTTTCTTTTTTTATTGGAGTAACAGCATCTTATTATTCTCTTTTGATATGTTGGATTCGAGACTGAGGATTGAAATATATCTAAAGAGAGAGAAAACCGAGAAGAGAAAAAAATAATTTGAATCATTCTTGATTGATTCTACGATATCGAAAGAAAAAACAGAATCCTACTTTTCGCTCGGAATAACAGCAGATTGGGACTCCTCTAAATTAAGTCTTGAAACACAACCTAAGACCGGAAGAGTAGTGGACACCGGGTAGACAAGGTCACGATTGTCAAATGCAATTAATACCATTATTGTAATTTATGAACCTTTAATGGGACTTGTACTATATAAATAAATCGTAGAGGACTTCAGACGGGTTCTTTTTCTCACTTGTGATAGGATTAGTCTTACTTTTTTTTACTTCGGATTTCTTATTGTATTAAGCCTTCAATTAATACCATTATCTTAAGATCCAATCAGAACAAAAATAAGACAAAAAGAAGTTCATTTTGATTCAGTCTGATTGATCGGATGGTCAAATTTCGATCGGTGTTTATGCAACAATTAATACGGATGGAGACCGTTTTAGATGGTGTTTCTAAAATCGGACCGGTAGACCGAAAAAAAAATCGAATGCAGGCCTTTCCGATCCGCTTCAATTCAAAAGGCATATATATCTGATTGTGAAATCAGATCGAATCCGAGTTAATGAACCTGACTTGTGAGAAAAAGTCGGTAACTTGATGGTTCAAATAATTTGGTTTTAACTTTTCGTGTAAGGACTTTTAAGGAGCATTGATGTCTTTTTATTTCCTTAGAAGAAACAGACTTGACACCTATTTATAATCTAGATACTAGACTGTAGCAAGTGATCTTCTCTGAATTTTTTTTTCAAGATATATCTTGCATATTATGTAATTGATAATTAATGAACTAATTTGTGAGAGAAGTCGGTAGGGGTGTCAACGCAACGAAATTTTGCGCACTGAGTCTGTGTTTTGTCAGCAAAACGTAAAACAAAGCAAACCCATTTCGTTTTGTGTAGTTGTGTTATTTCGTCCAGTATTCCACATGTACAGAATAGTTAAAATTGCAGGAATATTTTTGGCGGAATACTCCAGAAGTTGAGGGAAAACTCTAGAATTTTTCGTTGCTTCGATTCAGTTTTTCTTCTCTCTCTTTGATTTGATGGAGATTTCTTCGTCTCCATGACTCCTCCTCTATCTCTCCCTCTCTCTAGCCAATTGCTCTCATGGCACATCTCTCTCCCTCTCTCTCGACCCGTCGATCCATGCATGACGTGGCAACCTATTTTGTCCCATTTTCTGAGACACTCATCATTTTTGCTTCTTTACAAAACCCTAGCTTGATTGCTTGATCTTTCTCCTTATTTCAAGCATTCTAGTGTACTTGTATTGTCTTGTAGGCTCAAAAGATTGTAGAAAGATATTTGCTAGGTGACAGTGAAACTGATGACAAGATCATCGACCAGGGACTCTTAATCTTCATGCAAACATGAAGAATCGTTGGCTTTGATTATATATGTTCTAAAGAGGAAGAGAAACGCTAGAAATAAAGGAAGGAAAACAAAGAGAAAGAGATAGAAAAAACAAAGGCAGAGAGAGAAAGGAAGAGAAATGAGGAGAAATAACCCGCAATAAGCAATTTTTAGGTACTTTTTTTTGAGAAAAAGTGGGGGGTACCCACCGATTTCATTGAAACCAAATCCTACTACAATATAAAAGTCCTTATAATATCATCTAAGTCTTTTATACTCCCCAATAACCTAACACAAAAAACGGTACCGACACGTACCTTCAACAAACCTGCAATGTAACAATCCTGCAAGAGTATCAAAATGTCCAACAAAACCAGCACAAGGTTCGCCTAATTATTACAGACAAAAGCACCAAGATAACAACACTGAACAGTTTTTCAGAGACCACAGTTTTCAAAACACATATGCTTAATCATGACACAGGTCACATCCAAACAGACACTCTGTTGCTTCCGACAGCACCTCCTGCTCCATCCCCTCCGTTCGGCTTCCTATGCCTGAAATAAGTTTTGGTAGTTCCTGTACATCCTGAGGGAGCATCAAATTCAATTTTAGAAATGATGAATCCTTATTGTTTTTACACCAGTAGCTTAATATATTGATAATTTGAGTTCTAACAGATTTGGGTTTTTTGTCAGTGAAACAGAGTTTGTTTCTCTCCAACCAAACCGACCAAATAACTGCACCTCTGATCAATTCAACTAAGCATGCATCTTTGAGTGGGATTTGAGCATCTATGCACCACAAGTCTTCTAATTTACTACCTTGAAATTCAAAGTAATTATGTTTTCCTATCCAGACCCAAATTTGTTTAATAAATGGATAATCAACAAACAGATGATCTATACATTCATCTTTGTTGCAGAATACGCATTTCATATCTCCTTGTAAACCTTTTCTAGAAAAAAACACCTTTGTTAAAACCTTTTTCCTTCTAACTAACCACATAAAAACTTTGATCTTTAAGGGTAATTTTGATTTCCAAATTATATCAAAAAACCTATTAGTATAACCACCAAATTCTAACCAAGTATACATGGAATTAACTGTAAACTTCTCATTTGAAGCCTATCTCCAAATGATGGAATCTTGATTTGTATTGATGATTTTAACATCAGCAACTATTGCCTTTAATTTATTCCATTCAGAACCTATTAAACCAACTAACTGTCTATTAAACTTAAGGGACAAGGTATCATTTGAGAAGGCTCTGTTAACAGTGATTGATGGGTCTGAACAAGCCAGAAAAAGGTTTTCCATCTATCATACCAAAAGCTTATATTCTTACCATTTCCTAGTTTTTTTATTGATACTAGTTGACATCTCATTATGCATGAGATTAATTGATCTCCAAAATGGTGAAAACAGCATCTTATTTCTTGTTTTTTTGTATTTGCTGTTAACTATATCCTTCCACAATCCTAACTCTAAGGGGTCATGAAATCTAAACCACCACTTAGCTAGAAGAGCTTTGTTCATTATGTCTAAATCTAAAACACCCAAACCTCCTTGGTCCTTGCTTTTACAGATGCATGACCAAGCAACTGGCATCATTTTTTTCCTAGTAGTGTTTCCTCCAAACCAGAAGAATTTTTTCCTTATTCTGTTTATCCTAATCCGAACATTTACTAGCAATCTGTATAAAGAAAGCCAGTACAGGGGGTAGCTGTAATAACTGAGTTGAGAAGAGTTAACCTACCTCCTAGTGATAAAAATCTACCCTGCCAGCATTGTAATTTTTTTCCAATTTTTTCAATCAATATTTCCCAATCTGCTTTATTCAGGTTTTTCCAATGTAAAGGAACACCTAGATATTTAATGGGAAGAGAAACTAGATTACATCCTAAAATATTGGCTAAGTTGGAACCTATGTCTTGATTGACATTTAGAGGAATTAATTCACATTTCTCAAAATTTATTTTCAATCCTGAGAGATTTTCAAAGGCAACAAGGATCCATTTGAGATATTGAATCTCAGTTGCATCTGCTTTTAAGAATAGTAGAGTATCATCCGCAAAGTGCAGATTGATAATATTATCTAAATTGTCAAATTTTCCTATACCCTCTA
The DNA here is from genome assembly GCA_964058865.1 of Eleocharis quinqueflora. Taxonomy (NCBI): domain Eukaryota; kingdom Viridiplantae; phylum Streptophyta; class Magnoliopsida; order Poales; family Cyperaceae; genus Eleocharis; species Eleocharis quinqueflora. The sequence goes on along the minus strand of CAXKVX010000306.1, from coordinate 114,708 downwards.
TGAATCCTGCCTCTCTAGCATTAGCAAGAATGATGTTGAGGGCATCTGCTACTAAATCAAAAAGAAAAGGAGACAAGGGATCTCCTTGCCTCACTCCTCTTTTGCAATAGAAATACTCACCTGAAAGATCAAGTTAATCCAATTAATCCATTTATCATTAAATCCTCTACTTGCTAATACTTCTAATAAAAAATCCCAATTTACTCTATCAAAGGCTTTTTCAAAATCTATTTTGAAGAGTACACCTTTGATTTTATTAATTCTAATCTTATGAAGTATCTCATGGGCAACTACTACATTATCTAAAATGAATCTCCCTTTAATATAAGCAGTCTGAGAATGATCAATAAGATCATTCATATATAAGAATAATCTTTTTGTTAACAGTTTTGTTATGATTTTGAAACTACAATTTATGAGACTAATGGCCTAAAATTTTTAATAAGTATAGCATCAGTTTTTTTTGGAATGAGGCAAATGTATGCCATATTTAATTTAGAGATTTCTAGTTCATTATTGAAAAAAGCATTGATTATTAGCATAACATCATTTTTGACTAAGTCCCAGAACGTCTGATAAAAGAGAAAAGAGAAACCATCAGGACCTGGGGCTTTATTAAGGTTGCAAGAAAAAACTACATCTCTAACTTCTTGATATGAAAAGGGTTTAGTCAGATCATCAGCTTGAGAGGGTGTTAGTTTATATTTATGTGGCCAGAAGTTGCACTGAAGAGAGATCAATCTGTTATCTTCTTTGCCTAATAAGTTCCTATAAAAACTGGTAACATGCTTCTCTAATACTTTAAGATCATAAATCATTTCATTATTTATTTCTAAAGATAGTATCAGATTCTGTTTTTTCCTAGAATTGGCTATAGCATGATAGAATTTTGTGTTTATATCCCCTTCCAAATGCCATTTAAGTTTAGCCCTTTGTTGCCAATATATTTCCTCATTGTCATATATTTTATCTAAAGAATCATGACATATTTTTAGAGATTCTATCTCTATCTGCTCTAAATCTCTAGTTTCCTGTATCATTTCATATTCATTTATTTTTTTAGAATATTCATTTTTCTGCTTCCTTTTGTTTGCCACTAAGTTCCTATTCCAACCTTCAATTTTTTCCTAATAAATTGGAGTTTGAGTCTCCAGCTATTTCCTATATCTAATGTATCTATCTGATATGAATTCCACCATTTTTCCATTAGATTTCTAAACTCTTCATCTTCTAACCAAACTTTTTCAAACCTAATAGGTTTGTTTGAAATTCTAGCATTACTACATGTAGATAAAATCATAGGGTTATGATCAGAAAAGATTCTAGGCAAAGAAGTAAGAATATTGTTGTTGTGATGATCATCCCAGTCAATTGAACAAAAAAATCTATCTAATAGGGCAAGGTTTTTAGAAGTTGATGATTTGGCCCAAGTAAATTTCCTATCAATGAGAGAGATTTCCATTAATTCTAATTTGGAAATCAGAGAATTAAATCTATTACTAATCACATGATTATGAGAGGATCCAGTTCTTTCACTACTTTTTTCTAATCATATTGAAATCACCACACATCAACCAAGAAGGATGATTTAGGTTAGAGAATATATCATCTTATTCCACAAAAAAGTTTTCCTAAGATTATTTGTTACTGGAGCATATACAGTAGTTAAAGTCCATGTATATTGTTCATTTTTGTTTTGTAGTTCTACTGAGACAGAGAAATTAAGACATTTAGAATTTAGAATTTCATACTTATTTGAGTCAATACCTACTAAGATACCTCTTGAGTTTCCTAGAGAGGGTTTGAAAATCCACTTCATATATGAAGGGCCTAGATTATCTAATGCTCTATAACTAAAATCCTCCTTTTTTGTTTCCTGTATAGTTACTATCTCTATATTATGTTTATTTATTAATTCCCTAACAACATTTCTTTTCCTAAATTGACCTAAACCTCTACAATTCCAATTTAACAACTGAACCACTATATATTTTTAATCTAAATCTTCATATGAACTTAAGAAGTCCTCACTAATGTCTACGAGATCATTCTTTCCCTTGACTACCATTTTAGAGTTTTCTTCAACTAATGGTTCTAAAATGGAGACAAATTTGTCCCTCATTAGAGTCCTAAATTTGTTAACTACAGATAATCTAGTAATTTCAGTTTTACCTAGAGAGAAACCACAAACTTCAAATAATTTAACAACATCAGAATCTTCAAAGTCAGCAAAAAGAAAGTTATCAATGATACATGACGCCTTACCAGTAGCTGAGCTTTTTCCTCTCCCCTTGCCTCTACCTTTTGCCTTCAGTTGAATTCTCAGACTGTTTCTTGCACTGCTTGAGGCTCTTCCACCACCCCTCCCTCCACTGGAGTCACCACCTTCATAAGGAATGATTTCTAGATTCTCTTCTGGATCAGCATCCTCATCATTTGGCTTTTCAACCACCTCACAAACATTTGAGATCTCCATCTCAGGAGATTCTACATCTTGAATTTCAGGTTTGAAGGGGTCAGAGTCCAAAGAAGAAGAAGGGGAGACCTAATATAGAGTCTTCACACCCAACTAGTGATATGTTTTCCAGAGTCAGAGATAGAAACTTTCTTAACCAGTTTAGAGTGGATAGGAATGACTGAAGGGGGGTGTTGCTGCTGATCTCAAGGATCCCAAGCTTGATTTGGAATAACAGACTCATCAGCTAAGACAATCTCCTTACCCTTATTATTTTCACTATCATTTTTTGTGCCAGAACTACTGGCATCTTTAGCATTAGAGTTGCTTTTAGAAGGGGGTTTAGGGGGGAGACTTGGATTTGTAGGTGGATTCTTAGGTTGCCAGTTGGATTTGGGCTGCTTTTGACCCCAAGGATCATCATTCGATCCCTCACCTTGGTTATCAGAATCAACTTCGATCTGCAAGAAATAGAATTTCTTGCCAGAATCGGTGTCAAAGAGCATATGCCTCTCTTTTGGGATGATATTTAAGTTTGGAACCCCTATCTTCAATCTCAGTACAGTAAAATATGCATGAGATTTGCTAACAGAATCAATATCAATTAAAAAGCTTCCTAATTCTAAAGCTATTCTATTGAACTCATGTTCCTTCCAGAGCTCAAAGGGGAGACCAGTTATCCTAACCCAAGTAACTACAGTTGGAGTAGGCTTGATATTGTGTCTACCTGAGTTGTATGCCTCTAAAGAGAAGCCTACTCCACCTAGCCAAATTTTCCCTTTGGCAATCGCAGTGCGACGCCAATTCTCATTTGGAGGTTCAATGAGAAACTGCCTACCTGGAATAGCTCTAGCCGACCAAACCCATCCATGAATGGGGAAAGCACTTGCTAAATGATTTTGAATGAATACTGCACCCTTTCCTAATTCATCATAGATAACTACACTATGACCTAATGTCTCTCTTAACTTGATTACTTCAGGGTTTAAAGCAAAATGGATCACAGGAAATCTATTTGCCTCTTCAAGAACTTTGAGAGAGGGGATAACGCTTGCGGATGGAGGTATCATTCCTAAGTTCCTACAGATCGAAGAGTTATGACCAGTTTTTCTGCACGCAAAGCAGATTTGAGGATTTCTGCACTGATACGAGTTATGACCTAGATCTCCACACTTATAGCACACTAATCTACCTTTTTCCTTCTCTTTTTTCAACTAAGAAAGTTTAGATCTAAGTTTCGTCAAGTTAGGGTTGGTAGCAGAAGAGAGACGAAGAGGCGGCTGAGAGAACTGATTAGAGTTAGGTCTTGGGAAGTTTCTAGGTTCCAAGCGACGGAATGATGAGTCTCCAGTTCGAAAAGAATTGGATCTTGCAGCATCAGAGTAAGAATTGAACTGGCGAGAAGAAGCGGTTGGAGAACTGGAGATGATTGGAAACGACGGAGAAACCGAGGGAATGCGAGAGGGCTGAGTCGGAGAATCTGAATTTTGTTGCTTGGGGAGAGAGTTATTTGATACGACGGGTAACGGAGCAACTGATGATTGGTGAATTTGATTAACCAAATCACCTAAGAGACTTGCTGCTTGGCACAGAGAATTCTGGATTGATCTAATTTTATCCAGGTGGGCCATCAGTTCTTGATTTTCCGACGGCCTTCTTGACAATCTTGAAAAATCGGTTGGACTAGCTATTGGGCTGGTTGAGACAGTAACCAATTAAACAAACTAAAACAAGCTAAACAATAAGCCTAAGAAAAGAGATGAACGGAAGATGATCGGAGCGTTCACGGCCCCGAGAGCGAAATATTTTGGATCAAAAAAAGGATTAAAAAAAACTGCTCATTGCGCTCTTTCGTATCAGAGTTGCTTCCTACAATTCTCACTTTCTCAAATTCAATTTTTAGGTACTTTTTATACTTTATTTTGCTTTTTCTAAGATTTGTTTGGTTTGTTTTTTTTAATCATTTTGTTTCTCATTTGCATGCACGTTTCTTAGTTATGGTTCAGTCAGATGAGTATGTTATGAAGGCTGAGCCTAATTTGTCTTCGACTATATATATTTTTGTTTTACCCTTTCTTTGCTTGCTTGCTTGAACTTACTGGCTGATAGCTAAAATTGTTTGCTTGTTAATTGATTGCTTGGCCGTTAAATTGTTGCTTGAACTTACTGGTGCTTGTTAGTTAAATTTTTTCTTGCTTGAAATTGGTATTGACACCTACTGGTGTTTGTTAGTTAAATTATTGCTTGCTTGAAATTGGTACTGACACTTATTGGTACTTACTTATAAGCACTTACTGGTGCTTGGTATGATATTATGATTGTTAAATTACAACCACAACAGTCATACTAACATATCTCCTAAGTGAACAACACTCGAGAGAGATGACAGTATGACCATTGTGGTTGTTTGAATGTTGGCTTGTTGAATTGTCAGTAGCTTGTACTTATTGGAACTTACTGAAACTTATTTGCATGTTTGAACTTTTAGTACGGAGGAAGATGAGATGCAAAGGATTATATTTTAAATTATTTCCTTGGCTTTATTGTTCTTCTCAATTTCTAAGCGATCGATTTTAGATCTTCATTTCCTCCGCCAAATGAGATGCAAATCATGAAGTTCATTTCCTAAGCATTTTTATGTGAGAGCACAAATAAATGTTGGCTGAATTTCTATATAAATGTGGGTTCTGTTTTGAGCTGACGAGTTTATGGATTTCTTGTTCTTTATCTATATATCATCCGGATTGGCCTCCTTTCAAAATTCAAAATAATACTAAGTTAATAATTATTATATTTTTATTACTAAACATTTTGAGTTTTGTTTAGAATATTTTCGTCCCGCAATAGTTAAAAATCAAATATACAATCACATTAATAATTTGCTGAGGTAATGGTACTTCACGAAGCACCGCTCATGAAGTAATCGTCTTCTTATCCTTAATTTTAAAGTTAAACCATCGTCCAAATTGTAGAATGTAATATTTTCTAAAGTGATGAAAAATTAGTTCAATTTATTTACCATCTAATATAAAATGATTTTTCATCTCTCTATAATAAATAAATCTAAAAATATAAGATTTCTAAAGAAATTTTAATATGAATATCATGTTTAATGATTTGAATCGGTCGTTTGAATTTTAAAATCAAAGATACAAAGCTAAAACATAATGTGAGTGGTGCTTTCCGAAATAACATAAACTTACTCTTAATAATTTAATTATTAAAGAGTGTAAAAGAGTAAACTCCAGTACATTAACAATTTTAGAAAGAATTGCAAAAGGGTCAAGCTCAAGGAAGGCGAACTATGGACTATGTTCTTCTGTCGCGCAGCGCAGTACCATGTGTCGTCTCAACCGTTCAGATAACAATCAGAAGAGTTTTAAATTTGAAACACGAATCACAAAGAAATCAGACGATTCTCTTCGCGTGCAGCGTGATGTCCGCTAATCACCTGATCTCATTCCGGCGAACTATAGCTGCTTCTGCTGTCGGCACACACGAACCTGATCTAGCCATCTGTACAATTGTACGTACATTTTGTTTACACAAACGCGCATTTAATGGTTACTTTAAAGAATGTTGTTATCATACTATGGCCTATGGGAAGAATTTTCTTTCCCAAGTCGTTATAACAATACGACCTATCGCTTTCTCTTGTGCTGCTACGCGTCACCACAATTGCCCAAATAGCTTCGTTTCACTTTGTGGGAACGAGATCTTTTACCGCGCAGCAAAAATATTATTCGTGCTGCGTAGCAAATTTCAATCTTTGATTTGCATCGAGATTCGTGCAAACTAAACTTTATAATATCAAATCTTTCTGAATCAAATCTGAACCGTCTGTAACTTACAGTGCAGAAAATCTGAACCGTCCGTCGGTACTGCATGGTAGAAAATCTGAATCATCCGTCGGTACTGCGCGGTAGAAGAACAGCTTCCCACTTTGTGCTGCTACTCCCACCGTCTTTCTGGTTTATTCAAGTCTCCTGTCACAGCCACCAAGGCGATTTCTCTTTTCGATCACATCTCCTTTTCTCCATGCTAAGCAAGCTCTACTTCAGTTGAAAGGAAAAAAAAAGGAGCAACCCTTGTTAAAAGGAAAAGAAAAGATGGTGCTAGAGAATGCAATCGGCGTCATCGCTGAGGCGCTTATCTTGGTGGTGCTTGTTAGGTTGTTGTTTCTGGTTCTCACGGCGAAGCTAATTTGGGCACTTATCGTTGTGATCTTCTTCTTTTACGCCATGGCTTTCAGCGGTCATCCTTATTTTTGAAGCGCGCAGATGTATCATGTATGCACCTTTACCAATTAGTGAAATCAAATTATTTTAGCTTTGTTTTAGGAAATATTTTAGCTTTTGTTAATCTATGTTCCTTTTTTTCTCAAATTCATGTGGCCAGTGCTTCGTTTTTCTTCTATATTCAAATTATACTGATTGTCTATTTTATTTATTTTTTTCTTTTCCATAGTGATTGTCGATAACCTGTCAGTTTCTTTTGGAGAATGTATATATATACATAGAGCAGGGATCGTATGACAATAATTTTGATGATACTAACTTAGCAACAACTATTTTGTGATTTTCAAAATTCAAATTGTTGATTCGAACGGTTGAACATGATCTCTAAAATAAAATACGTTTTCGATCAAAATTTATAATTTTTTGAATTCTTTTATTATTTATTAAAATTGTACAAAATTCAATAGTTCAACTTGTTGTAATTTTGACATATTTTTGCATACATCTTAATAAATAGTTAAAAAAAATTTAAAAAATATAACTTTTGATCTGAAAGCGTATTTTATTGTGAAAATCATGTTCAACGATTTGAATCAACAATTTGAACTTTGAAAATGAAAAATGTTGTTATAATTGATGTCTTCAATGTTTTTGTCATCTGATCTCTCTTCATATATATATATATATCATATATATAGAGAGAGAGTATGATTAAGATGAAAATGAAAATGCTTGTACTTGATTGAAGTATAAAAATTTCACATTTCACAATATTTTTGAGTTAAAATTTAAATTAAAATTTTTCGTATCAAAATTTTGTAAGAAATCAGATTTAGTAATTTCTAGCTTTCTAAACATTTTTGAGAAAAGTGCAATTTTAATGTTAAAGAAACACAATATTTTCAGGTAAAAATATTTAAAAAATAGTTAAGAAGTGGGAACATGTACCCTTTACAGTGGAATCCCATGTTATAGTCCTTAATCACTAATCAGCGAGGTTTTTTTAGAAAATATTTGGTGCCACCAGAATCCAAATACAATTGTTGTTGTATTAACTGCATCCAATTTAGAGCACTGTCGTTACAGTTAGTCAACCGGCCTTTGATCAAGGAGAAATGAAAGGGCGAATCAAATAATGAGAGGTGCAGATAGCTGTTAAATGCATGAAACAATAACATAAATATTTTCTTTCGTTTTATGTTATGTTTACGAACGTAAGAAATTTTTCTTGCATTTTACGTCGTGTTTAACAATTTATTTCGTTTACGTTTGCATTTAGTTAAACGTTAGAAGCATGAAAAGCATTTAACTTTTTTTTAGCGTTTAACGTAGAAACTAACAGTGCACAACAGAGTCAAAAAAAATTATGGAAAAACCCAGAAAAATAGAAAAAAATTGCATGCAAACCCACATCAACATTATAGCCAGACCTGAACGAACAAATTAAAATATAAATACTGAAGTACATAACATTAAAATTAACTGTTTTTCATCAAATCAGAGTTTAGACAAACAAAAAACTCATGCATAAACCTTGTCTCTATACCAACAAAATCAAAAGTCAGAAGCTAAACTCTATACAAACAAGTGACAACATTGGTCCTCTCTCAATTAGAACTTCGGTCCCACTCATGTGGCTTTCCCCACTCAAAGACATGTTTTTCACTATCTCAATCATCATCCAATGCCTCCAACACACTCCAATTATTGAACCTGATGAGGCTGAAATAAATAAAGAAAGTTCTTAGTTCTTATTGTCCAAATCATCATTCAGAAATTGTATTTCTTTTTGATAAATAATAGACTTCAATCTTTCATATTAAATTATTATTTTCCATCAACAAATTCATAAATAAATAAATAAAATTCTTAGTTCTTAGTTTTTACTGTCAAATGGAGAGTCTCACTCCCACCTTTTCCTCTTGCCTTTGCCCTTGAGGTCATTGGCCTGAGCTGTCTGGACAGGCCTGACTGATGTTAACCAGTCCACGTCCTTTGCCACAGATTGGAGAGAATGCTACACAAAATTGTATGGATGAAGCTCCCTTAGAAGAATCTAAACCACTTGCTTGCCTTGTTCTATTGGGTCCATCGTTTTAGCGTATTACTAAAAAAATAATGAAAGCGATCAGTGAATAAATTACTATAATTGTTCCATATATTACTATATAACAGTGAGCACAAAAGTGATTATACCCTAAACTAACTCACAAGTGATTATACCCAAAACTCTAACACAAAAAAAAACTAAATTTCACTGAATAATGAAAGGGATCAGTGAATGAATTGAGAGTGCAATTATTCCAATATTGATCTCTGAACTAATTTTGAAATAATTGCAAAAAAATTATTTTCAATTTTAAACTAATAAGTAAAAATGGACATTGAACATTGCATTTAAATTATTTTGGACTAATGAACGTTGAATATTGAAATGCGTTGTTAAGCAAACATAAAAGAAAACTTAAGAAAAATGAAAGATGAAATTACATTGAGAGAAAAGAGGGGGAATGGTGCAGACAAGTTCTTGTGGAAGAAAAGACGGCCACAGAGACGATAAGTATTCTAGAAGAAGACCGAACGAAAAGACACTATAAAGTCCATAATGAACTGAAAATACTTTATAAATCTAAAAGACAATACCAGCATTATTTAATTACTAACTTGTAATTTTACACTTCGAGAAGATCAATATTTTAATTATTTTACTATTTACAACTTTTCAAAACGCTTAACGTTTAAAAAATGCAAATATACGATGATTTATTAACTTATATAAGCATGATTTTATATGATTTTATATACTTATATAAACATGACATAACAAACATAACGAATCAATTGCGTTTACGTTGCGCTTAACTAAACAAAAATCATTTGCATCTTGAGTTGCATTATACAAACACAACAAAAATCTCTTACATTTAATATTGTTGCATCACGACGAAACGATGCAAAACGTTCAAAACACAATTCATAGATAGTCCGCAGAGTTGAGCTAGTATCAGTGAAACAGTGACGTAGCCACAAAACTTACGATGCGGGCCCAAATATACCGTGCAATTTATCGTACCATGACAAGTCAACATATTCTCCCTTTTTGCTTCGTAACTAAAACATATATATGCCACGACCCAAGTAAAAATTGCATAATAAATTCTCCCTTTTTGTTTGTGCCCTCCGAAAGAAAAGAGATCTAATACATTTCTTGTCAATTCATTCAATGTGATCATTCAAACCAAACAAAACTTTCTTTATGCACGTGAATATTTACAAAATTGCTAGTTAATGACAACAACATTTTCTACAGTGGCCGCAGAAGTGGATAGTCTTCAAGTAATTCTCTCTCCGATAATGTATCACTATCGTTCTGTGGGGTCCATAGCACCTCAACAGCCTGTCAAAACAAAGTCATCACCAATTAATTTGTACAAACATTATGCATCACATACAAGCATTGTAAGGAAGCATTACAGGCTGACAGCCAAATCTTCTTTCTATAACTAGCAATTGGGACCATGAACAGTGAACTGGTTATTGGTGCACATAATTGATCCTCTAGTCATCTAGTCACACTTGCACGCTACTTAACAGTATCCAAATCCAACAAAAAATATATCATGTTGGCACGGGATGCGAAGTTTATGTATACCCTTACCTGGATATACCATTAGACAGACATAGCATTCTTTATTACGACTAATAGGCCAGAATGTGACGTTCTTTTTGTCTCCTCAACAAGACGTGCGGAATATCGTACATCAGCAAGAAATCACCAATTACTTCAGACTAATGCATTACTTGCTTTTATACCATATGTTAATATTTTGACAAAAATTTCATTTCTTTTCAATACATTATTTGAACAATTCTATGTTTTTTTTCTTTTTGAAAACATTGGGCGCTGTAAAAGAAAATAAAAGAAACACGCTTTTATACCATAAGTTTACTTGAAGGGATGGAACCAAGCTTCTGTAGAGCAACTTTTAAATCAGAACTGGAATTGATCACAGGTAGCTTATGAACACCCTCAGCAGCGGCCAAAATTGTAATCTGTCAGATTTTGTGAAGTTCATGAGAATTCGACTTGCAATATGACAAAACATCTAGGTAAAGGTTTACACGGTCATTGTAATTTGCCGAAATTCACATTTATTTGCATGACTTTGATTTATCCCTCCAAAACCACAGTAACATGAATTTATCCAGATTTAATCACTCATTTCCAAATCCTCCATAACAAGGATGGAACAATGGATTTACCAAAAAATACCGCCTAATATGTAATTGATGGAAATGGTGACGTACCGATGTAGAGGAATATCAACCTTCAGTTACCAAATACGGTTATAGGTTCTAAAGTAGAGTCACCTCAACTACTACTACAAAACCTTTTGGCCCAGACAAGTTGGGGTAGGCTAGAAATGAAATCCATATTGTGTTTCATTTCCATAAAATCAGCTGAATTTTTACGTTGGCTCACCAAACCTATCACAACCCTCCTCCTTTTTGGACATGGGACCGGCTATGTAAAAAACATAGGCGGAGTTAAAGTAGAGTCACCTCAAATACCCAAAAGACAGCAGGGCATCTGCATCTACCAGCCTTTGAAGAACAAAAAATATAGGTCTGTGTGATGGACTGGCATTACAAAAGAGGTAACTACAAAAGTGGTCACCGAGTATCACAAAATTTCACCATCTGACATAACTAGCATTCGTATTTCCACTATAAATATTGCAGTCTGTACCAATATGATCTTTATATCCATTCCTAATCCAAACGCCAGGAAAAAGTTTCTTTCATCAACGAAAAGATATGTCAAATTCAGGATAGAAACGGAAGAAACTAATTTCCCTCCAATTGTGTAGGTAGGACTTCACATAAATTTAAGAACGAAAACACTAGAAATGATTCAATATAGGAACCTGAAAAAGGGACCTTTAACCTACCTCTACCAAAACGGGAAAAAGGATGACACTATTGATATATATGTAATACTTTTGCAAAATATACATACCACAATGTACTCATTACTGAAGCTGCTTGACCTTTGGCTGGTTGATGTATGTCTCTTGATATTATTCACATTAACAAGTGTCTCTTCATCAAATTTGCCTCTTTCCTCAATTGAGAGTTGGTTGAATCTCTTCTCTCCACCTTCCACGCTTCTTTTTATATCAACCTGCAATACCGCATCAGTTTTAAATGCAATATGTGGTTCAATAATAAGTAAATGAAATGTTTATGCAGCTTTATTTTTGAACTTTTAGAAAGGAAATTGTCAAGGGTCCCCAAATGTGGTGTGTAATTCAAGCAAATTACCAATACCATAGCAAAAGTTGTACTTTCTAATTATGAATAGTGAAATGAATATCTTCAAATTTTGCATGTACTAAGTTAAAAAGGAAAGGGAGAATTATGATGTGAACTAGGGAAGAACGTACTGACGAGTAGGCAGAGATGCAGCAATCAGGATGCCGAAGCAAAGCCAATGTGGTCTCTATAGCATAAATAATATTAAAGTAAACCTCAGAAGTCAGAATAACATAAAGAAGCGAATAGATATTTGTCACGGGTGGAAATTTTATGTTAACAGTTCTACCCAATTTTCCCATGGAGTTGGAAGGCCAGGGTTCTAGATGTGAATTATCAAACTAAAATGAAGTAATCTCATCCACTCTATGTAATAAATAAAAGCAAAGTGAATTGCAATAATCAGAGTCAAATCAACCTGACTGGTAACCATATGCAACAAGCCCCACTCATCTAACTCCTTCCTGGAAACCAGACCACCTCACTTGGGATATGACACATATTGAGCATGTGTGACAGGAACATGACACATGTAGTTTTTGCAATTACTTTTGTCAACAATTAAAATGCATTAAATAGATAACGGCTTAGAGCAGCGGTGTTCAATGTGTGGCCATGGTCACCCCACAAGGTCCCAACTAAGTCAGGGTATCCTAACATTGCACCGCACCCAGTTCAGGTCGGGTAAGAATTGACAACTCTAGTAACAAAGATGGTTTATTACTTACCAGTAAGAACATAACTTAATCCAGCTGGGGTAGAAGTATCAGCCTTCTCAGCTATCTGATCAAGATCCCGTTGAAATGACCTTGCTAAACCCAACAAGCCAACCTGGAACCCAAATACCAAGAATTGTCTTCAATTAAACATGATGCAACCTCCATAGATGGAAAATTAAGGTTTCAAAGAAATAATTGATCAAACCTGAAGCTTAATAACACTAGTCTTCTGTGTCTCAGAAATAACACTACCTTCTGAAGAATCCGACAGAAAACCAGTCAAAAACAAAAAGGCAATGAAACCCATGAGGATAAAAATGAAATTGGACCCGGCTCCAAACCCGAAGCTAACAACAGGTCCCATGGGAACAAATGGAGACGAGTAGAACGGTGCAGAGTAAAAAGAACTTGAATACGACGGCGCTGGTGCAGTGTAGCTCCATGAAGAATGTGAAGAAGCACTCCTTGAGGACCGAGAAGAGAAAGATGAACCTCCAATTCTTCCACCGGAGGCCGCGAGCGCACCGTACGGATCTCCTAGTATGATTACGCCGAGAAGAATGGCAGCTATCGCGGGTTTTTTAAGCAAATTTAGGGTTTTCATGATTACGTTCTGGAGCTTCTCTAACGGGTTCAACGGGTCATCTTCAGTGGGTTGATACGCGGTATGCTGGGTTGCTAGCGTATGGAGATTCGTGTGGAAGGAGGTATGAGAGGTTAATCGTATTTGTTGGAGGTTTTTGAAAGGGAATTGGGGCCGACGAGAGGCGCGAAAAAGGGGATATAATTTTAATGGGGAAGGTCGAAGTTTCGGAGCTTCTAGAAGCGCCGAGGCAGTTTCTGGCAGAGAAGCGATCGCCATTGGAGAGGATTGAAAGCGAAAATTGGATAGAGAGAGAGCGCGTGTGATATTTTACTGAGCTGTTTTCCGACAAAGGGAATTTGATTTGCGCCTCACAGAGCTCTCAGGCAAGGGAAGGGATACGTGGCCGGTGGCCGAAAGATATTAATACTGATTAGTTTGTGGCTGCCATTATGTGGTATTCTGTGTAGCAATCGTATAATATATTCAGGAGCTGAGAGATTCTTTGTGGAAGTGGACCGCCACACAATGCTTACAAAGCAATACTACGAGATATAGTGTTTTTTTTTCCAAACTTATCAAAGAACAAGATATACTTGAGGAGGGGTACAAAATGATCAATTTTATCAAAAATCGATTAAATATAAAATCGATATTTTCAATAAAAATTTATAATTTTAATGTTTTTAATAAAAAAATAAAATATATTTAAAAAAATTTACACATTTAAATGAGTTTTAATATAAAAAATAATAAAATGAATAAATTTGTGAGTTTTTAAATTTCGAAAGAAAATTACGAAATATACAAATTTAGAGAAGAAATACTAATGTTGAAATTTTTTAAGGATATATATATAAAAATCTGCCAAAAATAATTAAGTTAAGTTCTGCTTCGGTTTTATTTATTAAATGTTTTGAAGTTCAATTTTTTAATATAAATGAGGAGTTCAAATATATTATGATACATTCTTAGCAAAACTTGAACGTTGCACAATTTGAAATCAATAATGTAACACCAAATGCATACATATTAAATTGACGTCATCCGATTTAATATATAGTGCACAGCAATTAAAATTCATTAAAGTTGAATTATAAAAATATCATTAAATTTTACAAAACTTATTAATTGGAATACTTTAATTATTAAAAACATAATTAGATATTTTTAATACCCGCAAGTAGGAATTTGACAACGGTCCGGTCCGGGTAGGCTCAGACCAAACCAGCCTGGTCCAACGGATTGGCCGGTCCACGAGGTGACCGGGTCGAATTTTCACGAGTTCAAATTTTGTAGGTCGGCCGCAACCCGTCTTAGATCCAAGGATCGACGGACCGACGGGTTTGAGGCGAGTCTGGGCCGGTTCGATCCGGTCGGATTGGTCGGTTCGCCGGTTTTTTATTTTCGGAAAATTCCAAAAAAAAAAAAAAAAATCAAAGTAAAATGTTAAAAATTACAAAATCGAAAATAAAATGTCAAAAATAAAAAAATATATATAAAAGAATGTGTTAAATTTATTTTATAATTCAAATAATTTATTAAAAATGAAGGAATGATTAATGATGGGTTAATGGCGGGTTAAAGACGGATTAATGATGGGTTAAGAAGGGTTAGGCGGGTCGGGTCGATTCGGGCCGGATTTAAATCGGGTTTTTTCAAAAATCTTGGTCGCAAGTGTCCCCCCCCCCCCCCCGATATTTTTTGGACGGGTTTGCACGAATTTGCCCTCAAGTCGCAGCTTCGGATTTCTCAGACCCAATCGGACCCATCCGAATTTTGTCAATACTCTACCGCAAGCTTTGTAAAATTACATTAAGAATTAATATAATTTAGTTTTGTACAATTTACCTATTAACTTGCACTGTTATAAAAAAGGTACTCCGTCCCATCCCCATATCAATTTTAATCTATTCCATACTATCCTAACTTGAGTACATTGAAAAAATAGATTGTCTATTGATTCAACAGAATTGCAGTATTCATAATTGACATCCCCGGCCACCTCTTTAGTTGCAGATTTGATTTAACCAGCAATTTTCTCTTGCAAAGCAACCAAATGAAAATTTTAATTTTTAAAGGAATTTTTAGTTGCCAGATCATGGCCATGGTAGATACTTCCATACCAGTATCCTTAATCCAATTATACACGTTTGAAATTTTTATTTTGCTCTTATCAGTTTCCTGCCACACTATCTTATATGGTCTGTTTGTCAATGGGAATTTTTTCAACACTAGATTCTGAAGTATTGTAAATTGTTCTCTCTGAATAATTGAAAACTGTCTTCTGAAGAATAGCCCCCTAGCTCCTCTATAGCTACTGCCCTTACTGAAATATCAACATTAGTACATTTAACATATAGAGAATGGAATTCAATTGATAAAGGTATTTTGTGGCATCAAATATCATGCCAGAAACTAGTTTGACTGCTTTAATGAAGTCATGGATTCTTATTTTTCATGAGCACAATAAATTAAATCTACCAAATAATATTTGAAAAATAATCTATATTAATATGGAGTAAATATAAAAAAATAACAAGACCCATTTGATAAAAAAAATTCTGACTACCTCATTCTCATTTTTGTCGCAAAAAGTTATTGCGCAAATATTAGTTCATTGGTCTGTCACACCAAAATGTACCTCCGCAATCTCATTGAATCCGAGATCTCGTAATAACAATGTTCTCTTTGGAAAAAAAAAAATAGTCCCAAATTTTACCAAGGGAGATAAATGCTCTCTACCTCCATTATCCAACCGCGCCTCGGATCCCTCTGCTAAGTGCTAACTAAACATACGCGCTATAATTCTAATCTTCTTCCGTAGTTTAACAGCTAGATTCAACCTTATAAGTTATAACCATCGTGTAACTAACTACTACTCTCGGTAACAACAGAGAGGTAAATTTATCCAGATTCAGAATTGCAGGTGTCGCTGCCCAATCAGAATTTGCAAGGATTGCATCCGCCAGCTCTTTTCTCTCTCAACTTATTCCAGTCGATCAACAAATTATTTCCCATTTTTTACACCCCGTTTAATTTTAAAAAATAATTAAAAAATCTCTTTTTCCATCCTCGCTGTCATCTCTCTTCTTATTATTTTCTTTCGTTGCGCTGTCTCTTCCCGTCCCATTCTACCATTCCACCATCTCTTATCTCTCTCCCCTCTCCCCTCTCCCCTCTCGCATCTCTATTCCATTCCAATTCCCTTCTCTTGCTCAATTCTAAGATCTTGCCTCTAGAGACAGTAAAAGAGAGATAAGATGAGAGAGATTATCAGTGTACACATAGGTCAGGCTGGGATCCAGCTTGGCAACTCATGTTGGGAGCTCTACTGCCTCGAGCACGGCATCCAGCCCGATGGCATGATGCCCAGGTAACTTGACTCGATGATCTCACATCGGCATTTTATCAAACACCTTCAGATCTACTACATTCAATTACATTCTAGTCTGATCTCAGTTGGTTCTTGTATGTAGTGATACCTCTGTAGGGGTCGCGCACGATGCGTTTAACACCTTCTTTAGCGAGACTGGGGCTGGAAAGCACGTTCCCAGGGCGATATTTGTGGATCTGGAACCCACTGTGATCGATGAGGTACGTACCGGTGCGTACCGCCAACTCTTCCACCCCGAGCAGCTCATTTCTGGCAAGGAGGATGCTGCCAATAACTTTGCAAGAGGCCACTATACAGGTACGTTCAACGCCATTTTATTTGTATTAAGATTTATAGACAGTTGGAGGTGTATATTTATTTGATTTTTTTTACAATTTCTATTCTTAAGGTTTTGTCTACTGGATCTCCGATCACTTATTTTCTGATAGAAAATCCATCCACATTTAGTGATTTTATCTTCTTTGTGTAATTAGATCTGACCTTTTGACTTGACCTATTTCAAGCTGATTTTATCTTTTTTTTTCTACCACGAATCTCCATAATTTCAAGTGATCTGACATTGGTAATATAATCTGATGCAGTTGGTAAAGAGATTGTGGATCTGTGCCTCGATCGCATCCGTAAATTGGCCGACATGTGCACAGGATTGCAAGGATTTTTGGTATTCAATGCCGTTGGTGGTGGTACTGGATCTGGATTGGGATCTCTTCTTCTAGAACGCCTGTCTGTTGACTATGGCAAAAAGTCAAAGCTTGGTTTCACCATTTATCCCTCTCCTCAGGTATTAACAATGTTAAGAACCAGGGTTAAACATTGGTCCTTAGAGACAAATAATTATGGGCTGATCTTAATATCCATAAATGGATGGGACTGATATTGACTTCTCATGTACCAACGATGTACAAGGTCAATGACCACAGTGATGAAACAATCTGTAAAAGTATTATCATAGAAATTGAACTAAATTCCACCAATTAGTATGAATATTAATTTATCCTGATACCAATTCATGTCACAGGTATCAACTGCAGTTGTTGAACCCTACAACAGTGTGCTCTCAACCCACTCCTTGCTCGAGCACACAGATGTTGCCGTGTTATTGGACAATGAGGCCATCTATGACATATGCCGGCGATCCCTTGACATAGAGAGGCCGACGTACACCAACCTAAACCGCCTCATCTCCCAGGTCATCTCCTCCCTCACCACCTCTCTCCGATTCGATGGTGCCATAAATGTGGATATCACCGAGTTCCAGACCAACCTTGTGCCATACCCACGTATCCACTTCATGCTTTCTTCATATGCTCCAGTTATATCGGCTGAGAAGGCATACCATGAGCAGCTGTCAGTACCTGAGATCACTACAGCTGTGTTTGAGCCTTCAAGCATGATGGTGAAGTGCGACCCAAGGCACGGAAAGTACATGGCTTGCTGCTTGATGTACCGTGGAGATATTGTACCTAAGGATGTCAATGCTGCAGTAGCCACGATCAAGACCAAGAGAACAGTTCAATTTGTTGATTGGTAAGAACAAAACTAATTCAATATTATCTATATATGGTCTAGACGTCTAGTATTCTTTAGAAAGCATGGTGATCCTTTAAACTTTGAAGTCTGGTAATGCTCTTCTTTCAAGGCAAAGGGCCAGGGAAGTATCAGAAGAAGAGGTCCTCAAAATGTTAAAGTGACTAGTTGATCATATGACATTATTTAGGAGCATTAAATGGTCTAATTTGCAAAAAGGTCAGCCCGGCGCACGTAGCTCCCGCTTGCGCGGGTCTGGAGAAGGGTCGAATCACTAGGGGTCTTTGTACGCAACATTTCCCTATATTTCTGCATGAGGCTGTTTCCACGACTCGAACCCGTGACCTCCTGGTCACAAGGCGACAGCTTTACCGCTGTGCCAAGGCTCCCCTTCAAATGGTCTAATTTGCAGAACTTCTGAAAGTTTATCAAAACACGCTTGAGGTTTTTGTGCAGAAATTTGTGTATTATAATCAATTTGGTCATGAATTACAGTACCAGTTGGACCAAAGGAAAAAAAAAGTATACCTTAAAAGTGCTAAACATGGACTGCATTATCCATAGCTGATTAATCTACACTCTACAGTTTTATTTTTCCTGTTAGTCAACTATATTCAAGACAAGCTATAACAGATGTTCTTACCTTGTGTTACAGGTGTCCTACTGGATTCAAATGTGGTATTAACTACCAGGCTCCAGCAGTGGTCCCAGGAGGTGACCTGGCAAAGGTACGCAGAGCTGTGTGCATGATAAGCAACAACACTGCCGTAGCTGAGGTGTTCTCACGCATTGATCATAAGTTTGATTTGATGTACGCTAAGCGCGCCTTCGTGCACTGGTACGTTGGTGAAGGTATGGAGGAAGGTGAGTTCTCTGAGGCTCGTGAGGATCTAGCAGCACTGGAGAAGGATTACGAGGAGGTCGGGGCTGATGGTGAGGAAGAATATGAAGGAGAGGAGGGTGACGATTATTAAATTTTTTTTATGTTCAATTTGTAAACGTTCTTCCGAATTGTTTCTACTTGTCATGAGTTGTTCAATTTGTTGTAAGTTTATTTGTTGTTGTGTAGCTTATATTTTATTATATGCCATGGTGTATGAAAGCTATTTTCAATCTTTTTTGCTTGAGGATGTAATGGACTGAAGTTATAGTTGAATCAATTTGGACCTTTTGTAAATCTCCCGAGATCTTTTGTAATATGAATCTTTTTTCTTTACCACTGCGCCACGACTCGAACTTTCCTTTTGCAACTCTTTGTTGTAAATGTTTTCTTTAAGGAAAGTTAAACACAAAATGCTCCCTCGACTCTCGAGCTGTAACTTAATAATAAAAAAATGATATAATAATGTCACTCTGTATGTTAAAAAAGTTATTATGCATGTAATTTTGTATTGAAAAATAATTATGCGTATTATTTGAGTTATTATGTATGTTATTTTTTTAACATACATAACAATTTAAATAACATGCAAAGAACTTTTCTAGTATAAAATATCATGCATAATAACTTAAATAACATGCAAAGCGACATGCGCATCCATGAGCATATCGCCGAAATATTTTCCATAAGATTTAGTGACATTGGGTGGAAATAGCGTCTCAAACGTTGAAAATCGATAGTTTACGTTAAAAAAATATCGCGACTTTATATTTAGTGACATTGGGTGCAGATTAAACATTTTCCAATCTGCTCTTATTCTATGGCTAACATGTTCATCAATCTCGTCATCACTCTATAGCATTGATCCCAAATATCGAAATGTGTTTCTTCTAGGCATTACTTGTCCATCTAAACTGACATCTTCATCTCCTGATCGAACGCAATTGAACTCGCACTTCTATATTTGGTCTTAGTCTTACTAAGTCTAAAACATTTCGATTCTAAAGTCTTCCTCCACAAATCTATTTTTTTACCAACTCCTACCATATTTTCGTCAATGAGGACCACATCGTCCACAAATAGCATGCACCAAGGGATATCTCCTTGTATATCTTTCGTGATCTCATCAATCACTAAGGTAAAAATGTAAGGGCTCAAGACTGATCCTTGATGTAATTCTATCTTAATGCGTAAGACAATTATCAGAGGCTAAGTAGAAATCTTTTCAAGGCATCCCCATACCTCGATCAGGATGTTGGTGTCGTCAAAAGAGTCATCTAGCTCAATCATAGTGCTTTCATTCTCTCCATTGAATAAATTGTCGAAGTATTCTCTCCATATTTTCTTGATCTCGTCGTCTTTCACCAAAAGTCTATTTGTCTCGTTCTTGATGCATTTGACTTGATTGGAATCTCTCGTCTTTCTCTCGCAGAGTTTGGCAATCTTACAGATGTATTTTGCCTTCCTTCGTACCTAGCTTCACTCACAGCTTTCTTTGCGTTCTTTTTTGTCATTTTATACTTATGTACGTTGTCTTCACTCTTGTAATGATGCAAACGCTTGTAGCAGTTCTTCTTCTCCTTGATAGTTTTTTGCACGTTCTCATTCCATCACAAAGTGTCTTTAGGTTCACGTCTATTTCCATTGGTCACTCTGAATACCTCTGTAGCTACCTTTCGAATGCGAGTTGCCATCTTCTTCCACATGTTATTAACGTCGTAATCGTCTTCGTTAAAGGTTCCTTCTTCGATCATCCTATCCTTAAAGACCTGTTGAGCATCTCCTTTGAGTTTCCACCATCTCATCCTCGATATTTTGAAGCATTTGTCCTGTCGAACGCGTATTCGAAAGCAAAAATTCGAGACTACAAGCTTGTGTTGTTGGACGAACTCTCTGGGTATATCCTTACAATTTACGCAAGCTCATTTGTTCTCTCTCCTAGTAAGAACAAAATCAATCTGGCTCGAGTGTTGGCCACTACCGAAGGTAACTAAATGTGATTGTCTCTTTCTAAAGAAGATGTTAGCTATCATGAGGTCATATGCTACAATGAAATTCAAGATGTTTTCTCCTTCTTGATTACTACCACCATATCCAAATCCGTCGTGCACTCCTTCAAAACCTCCACTAGTTATACCAACATGACCGTTGAAGTATCCTCCTACAAAAAGCTTCTTGTCGCTAGGCACGCCTCTAAGCATCTCTTATAGATCTTTCCAGAATTATCTTTTGACATTCTCGCACAAACCTATTTGTGGGGCATACACACTAACAATGTTTAAAACTAAGTCACCAACGACCAACTTGACTAGGATAAGTCGATCTCCTTGTCTCCTAACGTTGACAACTCCGGTCTTGAGGCTCTAATCAATTAAGACGTCTACTCCATTCCTGCTTCGTTCTATTTCTGTGTACCATAACTTAAAACCAGTATTTTCCACATCCTTCGTCTTCTGGCCTGTTCGTTTAGTCTCTTGCACGCATAGAATATTTGCACGTCTTCTAATCGCAATATCAACTAATTCTCGTAGCTTACCCGTTAAGGATCCTACATACCAACTACCTAGACATATTCTATTATCATTGGCTAGCTTTCTTACCCCTCGCACTCATCGAGTAAAGTGCGAAGACCCTTTCTCATTTGTCACTACACCCGGGTGTCGATGTAGCACGTCACTAAGGGAGTGACGATCCGGCCCTTGCACATTTAATACCATACATGGGTTCTGATATGACGCGTCGCTAAGAGGGATACGTTCCAATGAAAGTCTATTGGGTTTCATTTTCATGGGAGTGGCTAAATTTTTTTACGTTGGCTCGCCAAGCCTATCACAATCCTCCTCATTTTTCGAGCTTGGGACTAGCTATGTTGAAAACAACCCAGGCGGAGTTTACATTAAAAAGGTCCCACCGGAATTCGAACCCAAGTCACCAAATTCAGTCTGGAGTGCTAACCACTACGTTAATCGTTTCGTTTAATAAACAAAGGAATATTTTGTTGCGTTTATATTTCGACCAAATTAAACGTCAAACGTTAAAAAAATTCCATCTAACCAGTGCAGGCTGTAGTTGAGAATTTCACAACTGAAAAAAGTTGGCTGAAAAAACTTATAAAAAGCTTGGATAATTCAAAAACTTGAGAATCCCAAAAATTCATTTATACAAAATTACACATTCACAATAATGAATTCACATAAAATTAGGAAAAAATCACATTTCATAAACTTCCAAATTAAATATTCATTTCTTAGATGAAGCAAATATGAACTTCACAAGTCTTACAAGTTCAATCAACCCAGATAATATAAAACAACAATTTGTAACTATATAAAACATAAGTTTCTAACAAAGGACGCACATAACAAGTCTTACAAGTTACAATCATACCTAAAGAGATGTCAATCCAGATAACAATCTCATTTTGATATGGATACATACATCATTATTTAAAGTTAAGGATTTTGAAAGATAATGTATTTTAAATTAATTTGTGTCATATGATAAATTGTCGAATTCTATTTGTAATAAAAAGAAATCAATTGATGCAATTAAAGCTACAAATAAAATCTATGATAAGAAGTCCAATATACTTCAACATAAATTAATATATATCATGAAATATCTACTAAAAGCAACTTACTAAATCATAAAGAAATTTAAATGCATATTTAAATCATTGGGGTATATGAATATGTTCATATAAATCTAGACTCTTTAATAAGTATAAATTATTAAAGATGTATAAATCGAACATAAAAAATATAAGTTGTTATTTGAATATGTACGAATTCTCACTAAAGATGTATTTAATAATTATTACAAACTTGCACAACGCAAAATAATTGAGACGCTATATTATTTGAGGATAGAGAGTTTGGAGATATATGATAAAATATAATATTTTAGTAAGGTTTATTAGCTAGAGCTATTTTTCGAAGAAGTAAACATGAATTAGAATAAGATTCAAGATCAAATCTGACTTTGTTCGAAATTCGTGTCAAGACTAGCAATGATAAGATTTATGACCGAAGTTTCGATCTTGTTCAAAATTTGGTCAAGGTTATATATTGAAAATTAAATTTTTTATCGTTAGACAAACTCCATCTCAAATAAGAGACTCAACAGTAAACTAATAACACATATAGATCCAAAACATGCCCAGAAAATGCATTGCTACTTGCAATGTTATTGGTTATAAGACTATGAGTGTTTTGGAATAAGGTATTTGTGTTGTTAGAAGATGATTCAGTTAAAGACTCATCAAATATTAAGAACACATATAGATCCAAAACATACCCAAATAGACACATTGCTTCATGCGATGTTATTGGCTATAAGTTGGTGGGTATTTTGAAATAAGATATTTGTGTTATTTAATAATTCATTTGTTATTTCTGGTTCTGGGAATAAAGGAAATCTCAAAGAAATATTGTGCAAGTTTTAAATTTACTAGAGAGAGAAGATTGCAATATTTTCGAAAGATTATATGCATACAAAGATAAAGTCATATTTTCAAGTCTTTCTATAAAACACGACTAATGAAATAGTTTTGTACTCTCCAAAAGTAAATTAAGTATCTTATATATAGAAAGATGACACTACTTATCGATAATAATATTTTATTTTTTTTCTCATTAGCTTAAAAGTTCAAAGTATTACTCACATCTGGTACAAATGCATATTTGGAACAATATGAAATTTGGATGGTAATATTGAGAAATATAAAGTTGAATTTTGTTAGTAAGACTTTCATATATATATATATATATATATATATATATATATATATATATAGAGGGGGGATCCATGGCCTCCTCCTCGTGGCCTCCACTCCGTAGCCTCCAGCCCTATTTTCCACCAAAATCAATGAATATGGCCGATCCGGACCATTCAAAATATTACTCATACTAATATAGACTTGGAGACTAAATTTTAGATTTTTTTGAATTTTTTTACTATTTTATCGGACAGGTTGAAAATTGGATGTCTATAAGTCGTTAGATAAATCCAATTTTCAACCCGTCCGATAAAATAGTAAAAAAATTCAAAAAAAATCTAAAATTTGGTCTCTAAGTCTATATTAGTATGAAGAATGTTTTCAACGGTCCGGATCGACCATTTTCATTGATTTTGACGAGGAGGCTAGAGGAGGCTACGAAAAAGGAGGCCAATGGATCCCCCCTCATATATATATATATATATATATATATATAGAGTGAGGCTATGGTGTTCCACAAAGCACCAAACGTACTGTACTTTGCCTCCATATCTTCGACTTCAAAGTTCAAACGAACGATCCAAACAATTGAACTTGATCTTCATATTAAAATCTTCTTGGAGACCGGATTTTATATTTTTTTGAATTTCTTTACTATTTTTTAGAGAGGTCAAAAATCATTCATATCAGATGATCTAGAGATCTTTAGATTAACCAATTTTTCAACCCTTTAAAAAAATTGTAAAAAATTTAAAAAAATGTAAAATTCGGTCTCCAAGAAGAATTTAATATGAAGATCAAGTTTAACGGTTTGGATCGATCGTTTAGATTTTGAAATCGCAAATTTGAATGCGAAGTACATCGCGTTTGGTGCTTTGCGAAACACCATAGCCTCATTCTATATATATATATATATATATATATATAAGATTTTGGTATAGAGAATTTTTCCTTCAAAAGATTCTTTAAATGACTATTGGCATCGTGTTTTAAAGTTTTAAATAGATATTAAAATTTATTGTTCCTGAAATAGTCTGAATTCAGCAAACAAAAAATATTTCTGCTTAGCCTCTGAAATTGGGTTACCCAGAGTTGTATATCACGTAGTTATATTCGTGCGTATCATAATGCTAAACCGTTATGACGCACAATTGGAGTAAGGGCTCGTTATAGAAAGTGTCACCTCCTATATCCAACGAGACCACTTTCGGTCAAATCTGCTAAGGGTACACATAAATAACTACGTTCAAAGTCAACACGACATGACATGATGCAGCAGCCGCGTCCTCTCACGCTACATGACGCCGCTGCAAGCTGCATGATGTCGCTCCACCGCTGCAAGCGGCCTGAAGTCGAATGACACCGCTCCCTCGATGCAAGCCGCATGACGCCGCTCTGTCGTTGCAATACTGCAAGACGTCGCTCTGCCGCTGCACGTCGCATGACGCCGCTGTAAGCCGCATGACGTCGTTGCAAGCCGCACCGCTCTGCTGCTTCACCCTTCATGCTGCCTGGTAATGTTAAGGAATGGAATAGGCGTCTTAATTGACCAGAGCCTCAATAATACAGTTGTCGATGTTAGGAGACAAGGAGATCGACTTATCATAGTCATGTTGATCATTGGCGAATTAGTTTTAAACGTCGTTAGAGTGTAAACCCCACAAATAGGTTTGTGCGAGAATGTCAAGATGTAATTCTGGTAAGATCTAGAAAATATACTTAGATGTGGGCCTAGCGGCGAGAAGCTTTTTATAGGAGGAGACTTCAACGATCATGTTGGTACAACTAGTGGGAGGGGTTTTGAAGGAGTGCACTGGGGATTTGGATATCGTGATAGGAATCAAGAAGGAGAAGCATCTTGAACTTCGTTGTAGCATATGACCTCATGATAACTAACACATTCATTAAAAAGAGACAATTCCATTTCGTTATCTTCCGCATAAGATTATATCTGAAGCATCTTGAACTTGCGTTGAATGTAACATTATATCCGAAGAGTGTGTCGCCCAACAGCATAAGATTGTGGTCTCGGATTTTCTCTTTCGAATACGCTCTCGACAGGACAAGGCGTCAAACTATCGAGGACGGGATGATGGAAACTCAAAGGAAATGCCCAACATGTCTTTAAGGACAGGATGATTGAAGAAGGGACCTTTAACGAAGACGATTACGATGCTAATAATATGTGGAAGAAGATGACAACTCAAATTCGAAAGATAGCTACAAAGGTATTCAGAGTGACTAAGAGAAATAAACGCAAACCTAAAGACACTTGGTGGTGGAACGAGAACTTGCAAAAAGCTATCAAGGAGAAGAAGAACTGCTACAAGTGTTTGCATCATGACAAGAGTGAAGACAACATACATAAGTATAAAACGACCAAAAATAACGCAAAGAAAGCTGTGAGTGAAGCAAAGAGTCGAGCTTATGAGGATCTATATCATAAGCTAGGTACGAAGGAAGGAAAAAAGACACCTATAAGATTTCCAAACTCTGCAAGAGAAAGACGAGAGATTTCAATCAAGTCAAATGTATCAAGGACGAGACAAATAGGCTATTGGTGAAAGACGACAAGATCAAGAACATATGGAGAGAATACTTCGATAAGTGTTCAATGAAAAGAATGAAAGCACTATGGTTGAGCTAGATGCTCTTTTGACGACACCAACATCTTGATCGAGGTATGGAGATGCCTTGAAAACATAGGGGTGGTATGACCAACTAAGCTGTTTAACAACATCTTCCAGTCAAACAAAATGTCGGACGAGTGGAGGAGAACTATATTAGTACCTATCTTCAAGAATAAAGGAGATATTCAAAGTTGTACTAATTACAGAGAAATCAAGCTTATCAGTCATACAATGAAGCTTTAGGAGAGAGTGATTGAGCATCGTTTAAGAAAGATTACAAGCATTACGAAAAACCAATTTGGTTTTATGCTCGGATGATCGACTATGGAGGTGATTATCTTGACAAAACAACTGATGGAGAGATATAGAGAGCAAAATAAGGATTTACAACATATGATATTCATCTACTTGGAGAAAGCGTATGACAAAATACCGATGAAGGTCATGTGGTGGGCATTTGAAAAGAAGAAAGTTCCAACAAAGTACGTCAACCTTATCAAGTATATGTACGATAATGTTGTGATTAGTGTCAGAGCATGTGACGGCGAGACTGACGAATTTCCCATTAAGATAGGATTACATCAGGGTCAGTCTTGAGCCCTTACATTTTTGCCTTAGTGATAGATGAGATCACGAAAGATATACAAGGCGATATCCCTTGGTGTATGCTCTTTGCAAACGATGTGGTCCTAATTGACAAAAGTAAGGTATGGGTGGGTACAAAATTAGAGTTGCGGAAAAAGACTTTAGAATCAAAATGTTTTAGACTTAGTAGGACTAAGACCGAGTATATGAAATGCGAGTTCAGTGGCATTCAATCAGAAGATGAAGATCTCAGTTTAGATGGACAAGTAGTGCTTAGAACAAATACTTTTCGATATTTGGGATCAATGTTACAGAGTGATGGCGAGATTAATGAAGATGTTATCCATATAATAAGAGCGGATTGGATAAAAATGGCGACAAGCATCTGGCATTCTATGCGACAAGAAGGTCCCACAAAGGTTGAAAGGTAAGTTCCACAGGACGACGATCAGACCTGTAATGTTGTATGGAGCAGAATGTTGTGCTACTAAATGGCAACAAACAAAAGATGAGTGTGACAGAGATGCATATTTTATGAGCATACAAGAAGGGATCGCATTAAAAATGACGATATACGTTACAAGGTCGGGGTTGCACCGATTGTAGAGAAACTTGTTCAACATCATTTGAGATGGTATGAACATAGCCAACGGAGGCCTTCTGATGCACCCGTATGTAGTGGAGTTTTAAGCCACGTCACGAGAAGAGGTAAGGCGATCGAAATTGACATGGGATGAAGCTGTAAAAAGAGACTTAAAGGCATGAAATGTCTCCAAAGAGTTGATGTCAGATAAGAGTGAATGGAAGTCAGCGATCCACGTACCAGAACTATGATAGACTATATTTTAGAAGTAGTGATATAGTTGTACGATTTTAGTCTACAATTAACAACCTAGAGCACTAGTCTAAACTTATGATTTGTTGAATAGTATATTATAATTATTATTATCATTATTATCATTATTATCATCATCATCATCATCATCATCATCATCATCATCATCATCGTCATCATTATTATTATTAGCATTATTATTATCATTACTCTACTTCTATTTTTACTACTATTTTACTATTTATTATGTTATTATTATTTATATTGATTTTTCATACCATATTGAATTTTATTTCTAGTCTACCCTAATTTATTTAGGATTAAAAGCTTTGTTGTTGTTAATAAAGATGTCACTTTACTATATGTAATGAACTCATTACTGAGATCATTTAAGTTATTATTATGACAATAAATGTACCATGCATGATAACACTATAAACTTAATAAGGCTAAAGTATTTTTATAAGTTTCTTAGTTATATAAAAGAGAGTGCAGAACGATTAGTTAAAGATAGAACATATAGGTACAGACTCCATGATTGCAGATACTTACAAAAGAACTACCATCTAAAAAGTTTCATGAGAATGTCCCTCGTATGGGTGTTGTTTCTATTTAGGATAGTTTGAGAAAAATGTGAGAATTTGATTTTTGAATTTTGTTCTATATTATACAATTTGTAATAAGTTATAATATATGCAAGTTATATTTTAAATCTTGTTGTTTTCTCTCTTTATAATTTTGACTTCACTAAAGTAAAATACAGAATAAGGTGACTCATTTGAAAATAGGCATGTATAATCAACTTGCATGTAATTTTCGAACTATATGTCCAAATCTGATTCATGTCATTTAGATATATTTGACATTGTGATTAATGTTGGAATGACCACGACGTAAATGTGGGAACACTACTTATGTCTCTTGTTGGTATAGTTGATGGACCAATTATTTAAGAAATACAAATAGAAAGACATAAAAGTTATGCATGCAAATAAAGAATATTATAATCAATAAGATCACACTTGTTCGTGTGAGAAATTGTTAGAATTGAGATGTCAAATTTAATAAATAAAGACGAGACTATGTATTATATGATTAATATATCAAATATTGCTGCAAAAATTACGTTGAGTAATATAAGATATGCCATATAAATGTGATTAATTATTTCATGACATAATACGTATTTCGCTAAGTTTTAGATATGAATACATATAGAATTAAAGTGAATTAATTATAATTGTTGAGATGGATCAATTATAATTAATTTAATTAATACTAGTGCAAAGATTTCGTGAATCACATCATAATCTTTATATGCTACGGAATTTTAATAAAATCTCGAGAATCATGTCATGATCTTTATAGATTATGAGATCTTGGTAAGATATCAAGAATCTTGTCATAATTGCGGGATTTTTTCAAGATTCTGAAGGCACTAGTATTTAAGCTTTGGGTATCCAAGATATAAACATGACAAACTGTTGGGTGTGCATACAAGGGCGAATCCAAGATTTTCGCCAGGGAGTTCAAGATTTACGATTCTTTTCCAGTAGGGTTTGAAATGATGCTTATTCTTAAAAAAAATATTACATGTGTTGGATTAAACTCATCTCTTGTTTGACAATTTGCAAAACAATTAAAGTACTAACCTTGCACATGAATTTTGGTGAAGATGCAGGTTAAAACATGAACATGTACATACCAATGTCAAACATGCTCAAACATACCCTGAAAAAGTCAAGACATGCTCAAGTCATCAAGGGAAGGCTTTAATGTGCAAAACTGAGCACAACGTTACCATAACGCTTCAAGACCCGTTATAACGAGTCACCAAGGCATTATAACGAGTGCCCAAGGCGTCATAACGCCTCAGGAGGAGAGAGAAGCAGTAGGAGCTGGAGTTTCCCGAAGCTAGCGTCACCGTAACGCTTCAGGAAGGCGTCACAACGGGTCACCACCCGTTATAACGAGTGAGCAAAGCGTTATAATGGGTTCCTGAAGAGTTGGCCAACAAGACAGCTTCACAGAGGCAAATCTGGCAGAAGTCAAAGGCATTATAATGCCTTGCCCAAGGCATTATGGAGGTGCTGTAACGCCAGGAAGAGTTTTGAAGGATCCAAGATCCCAAGAAGTGCTCAGCCTATATAAATGATGCAGAAACGAACCAGCATGCCATCAAATCATTTCTACAAGCTACATAGCGTATTCAAGTCTTCTCCAGCTGCATAACCTTGATAGCAATTAGGATAGCTACTATTCTCTTATTGTCTATTCAAGAACAAACCCTTAGCTAGTCTTAGCCTTTGGTGCATCACATTTGTGTTGTCAAGTGGTGTATCCATGTCCTTGATTGTGTTGTCAATCAGACTTTTTTACCGTCTATTGTGGTGTTGTCCCGTACATTGGTCTAGGAGAAGAAGATTGACTTGCTTGTGTAGAAGAAGTCAAAGATTGGCTCCGCACTTTATAAAGAACACTCGTCTATAGTAAAATCGGCTCGAAAAGAAGATTTTATTTCGGAAGACCCGTGGACGTAGGCCTAAGTTAATTTGATAGGTCGAACCACGTTACATAGCGTATTCTCTTGTTCTCGATTGCTCTCTCTTCACTCTCTCTCTTTATTACTTTGCTCTTTGTTATTTTGTGATTTTCTCAATTACTTCTTGAAATTGCTTGCTTTATTACTTGGCTAGGTGATTAAGATCTAAAAACTTTTAGTTTAAATTTGTTGATTGAAAACGCTTCCGCCTAGTGAATTGACCTTAGTCTTGCACTTTAAGCCCCAACCGTAATTCTAACAACATGGTCATTTGTACAAAAATAATTCAAATACATGATCGTTTTTGAAAAAAAAACTTTAAAATATGATCATTTTTTAAAAACAAAATTCATGGGGTCAGCTGTTCACATGCTACTCATTAACTCTATCTCTCTCTCTTCATTAAAGAAAAGCACCCAAACTTCATTGTGAGTTTAAGAAAAAAAGAATATAGCATCTGTATCACTTTGGAAGGACTCGCGAGCGATCGATAGAACAAGGTGCTCCACACAAGAATAGCATAGAACCCAATCTAGTGATATTGCTTGAGAGACAATCAAGATCACGGGCGGAACAAGAATATCGAGTTAGAGAGAAAATTTGCAAGTATAGTCTAATTTTATGTTTAAACATGCCAAAATTTAATTATGATGAAATTATACAAAATTTTAATAAATTTTTTCAATTTTAATCAACATTTAACTAAAATCTTATTATTTAATTAAATTTAATTAAAAAAATTAAACAAGTGGTTCAAAATTTTATGAGCCAAAGAGGAGCCGGGATCCACTCTGACCTCCTGATTCTGCCCTGATCAAGACACAAGAAAGATGATAAATAAGTAAAAACTTCCGCTGTAATTTATTACCTAGGATTTTACAGAAAATTAAAGTTGTTCAATTAAAATTTTGTTTGAACTTGACTCTACTTATTTGAGTTGCACCAACAATATATGCATCTACGTACATCCAAATTAAATATTACCGCGCGCGCTTGTATAATTACTTACGGTGTGGAAAATATTTGAATAGCGAATAGAACAATAATCAACAAGTAACAGAGACATTAGCTGCCAAATCCTATCTAGTGTAGTTGTGAGACACAAAACCTCTTTGGAGGAGGTCTGGAGTTCAGGTCCCGTTAGGAGCTACTTTTAGAAAAGTTTTTCAAATTTATTTTCTGATTTGTTTGTGGGTGTGTGTTGTAAGTCTCCGGACAATGAATCAAAAAAAAAACAGAGACATTAGCGAGGGTAGGCTGAAGAGAAAATGTCAAAATATAGATTTAGCTAATCCTGTATATATATAAAGGTTGAATATCTTAACTACAAGACATATAAACAGTGTTTTTACTGTAGCACTGTAGTATTTTTCTCTTTTCGGAATTTTTTTGCAGTTTTTTATGTAGCAAATTTTTTTAATTTTTTCGAATTTTTTTTTCTGGCATTATTTTTTTTAGTTTTTCGCACGGAGCACGAGCACAAAATCTAGTTAGGTCTTAGGTGCAAAAACAAATCCGATTGGGATTGACCATCCATAATGTCAGGCAACAGTAGTTTGGTTTTGCATGTCTGGCCTCTAGTTATTCATGTTTGAAATGTTGTTTTCTTTAGATGCTATCCACTTCACTTGTTGTATATTTTCTTTCTTGTTTATTCAATTTCATCTATCCAAAAGTTTAAAAAAAAAAGGAAAATCGTGATTCCTTTACTATAAATAGGATATCATGAATCGGTGTCGGTTGTAGTGGGTTGGAATGGTTGTGTCAGATCGACGTATCTCTAGTTACTTTATTGTCCTGATCGGGACAAATGCACAGCCTCATTTAACAATTTGCACCTAGTCGTCAATAAGCTTTTTAATAACGAAGCGGGTCGGGTACTCGTGGATTCGACCCGTTCGGATCCACGGATACGACGGGCGGGTCTGCACGGGTCCGGACTCAAAACCTCCAATCTGATCCGTGATAAATCCGGACGGGTCCAAACAGGTCGGGCACGGGTCGGGTCGGATTCGTCCAATTTTTTGAATTTTTTTCGAACTTTTGAATTTAAAACTACACATTATTTTAATATATATATATATATTTCAATTTTTCTGAATTTTTTTAATTTTTTTTGAATTTTCGCACGGATCCACGAATCGGGCGCGGACGGGTCTTGGGACGGGTCGGGCACGGGTCTACACGGGCAGGGGTTTAGACGGGTTTGAAGGATTTGGGGACAACCCGACTCGTGATAGATCCGTGGATCCGAGATCTGCGGATACAGGCGGATCCAGGAAGTCTAGTCGTCACTTCCCACTTGAAGAATCATATTTTTATTACTAATTTGAGTTTTGTTGGCACTTGACATATTAGAGATGTAAACGGATCGGATAAGAACAAATGGTGATTAAATTGTATTTTTTATTTATTTTTAAAATACTAATACGAAATACGTAGATACCAATCAAGAAAAATACAAATGCGAAGACAAAAAACCAGATATTAAAACAAAAATGCATCAAATATATTATATAGTAACTTTTTCCAATGCTATTAGTAATAAACAAATATAAATTTGTACAAAAATTGAAATTAATATTATGTACACAATTATGATTTTGAAAACACAAGTTTATTTATAATTAATATTGCATTATAAATTGCAGACACCCCTATTCTGCTATTCGTTTGGATATAGATACTTATAGTTCAAAATCATATTCGTCTTTGGACCCGCACAAATAATCGGATTTAGATATCCGTTTCTAAATTTACGAAAATGGATCGAATGCGGTTTGGGTATTACCCGTATCATTTACACCCGTTGCCTATTCTAGTTTTGACCGAACCAAGTAACCAACAACTTATAGACAATTATCGATGTCAAGTAAATGTTTCATTTTTTTTTAGAAAAAGATGGGGTCAAGCCTCTCAAATTTCATTTGTCGACGATACAAATGCCGGGTTTTAGATTACATAATACGAAAGAAAAAACAAAAACAACACATCTTACTTACAACACATCCTACAAAATTACGAAAAATTGGAGCAAAAAATACAACACATCCTACAAAATCCACATAAACGCCGGTTCTCAAGACACTTACCATGACGCCGCGACTTGAGAGGATGCCTCAATCTTTCGCATATTGAAGTCGGTCTCGCGGTACTGGGCCCCTTGGGCAGTTTCATAGATGGCGGTCAAAGCGGCCAAATTTTACTCCGGTGACAATCTCGACCATATGTGCATCGGATCTCCGACTTCCGGCGAGTAGACTCCTTCGGTTGGATTGCAAGATCTCGCACCACCACGTGGCCCTACCGGATATGGAGAGCGACATGTAGTTCTCCGGTTGTGTTAGGGTTTGCCATTCCCTTGTAACGGCCGCCTTCGCGACAAATCGGAGCCCGACATCTCCACCGTGCTCGCCGTTGAAGAGAATCCACGGGTGGAGGCGAGGGTTTGAGGTTAGGAGGGAGAAAGAGTGGTGGAGAGGTGGTGGCGAGAATGGAAGAGAGGTGGCTAACGGGTAGGGAAAGTCTAAAGGGTCGGGCCGGGCCTAGAGGGCCTACGAAAGGGCCGGGTAAGGGCCGGGTCTAAAGAGGGCTTAATAGGGGTCGGGTAATAAGGGCTTTGTTCTAAGGAAATAGGTCTGGCCCCTCTAAGGCCCAGCCATTATCAGGCCCTCGGGGTTGCAAAGGGCCGGATCAAGGTCGGGTAATAAGGGCTTTGGTCTCTTTTTTATTTTTTTTTAATTGTTAAAGAGTTGATAAGGGTCTGAGGGGCTGGCGTGGTTAAGGGTTGCAGAGGGCCGAATCAGGGCCGGACGGGGTCGAGGCTTGAAAGGGCCGGGTTAATAGGGGCCTGCATTTTTGAAATAAGGCCCGGCCCTTCTAAAGCCCGGCCCTATCAAAATCTTAATAAGGGCCGGATCAGGGCCGGGTCTGACAGGGGCTGGGCTGGGGGCCGGGAGCTTATGGCATATCCCTACTAACGGGAGAGAACCGACGATGTGATTTCCCTCCTCTCTTCCTTCCCGGCAGGAAGCTTTGAGGGAGAAATCGGTAGATCGGAGAAAGAGGTGGCTAACGGGAGAACCGGGTGGCTGATTCCCTCCTCTCTCACGTTTTCAACGACGACTCTCTCTCAACTTGATGGGGTGATTTTTATTTGGGTGGAGTGGTGGTGGAGGAAGAGGAGAAGGGGGAATGTACATGGGGGGTGGCGGGAGGAGATCCTCCTCCCACGAGGCCTCCCCCGCCGACGATGGCGGCTAGAGTTTTTCTCTCTTTTTTCTTCTCTCTTTACTCACGGGAGGGACTCCCCTCAATTAGTTGTCAAGTAAATGTTTCATGACACCTAAGAAAAAGAAAAAGAAAAAGAAAAAACAAAGTTTTCACCATTTTTTTTATGACTGACGATTAGGAGCGGATCTAGAGACTTTTTAAGTTCGGACATAATTAAATTCGGATACTGAGATTGAGATCAAGCTCGGACACAAATCCACTAAAATATCATTAGCTTTTCGCTACAAAAATAACTAAAAATATATTAAATTTTACGTTTTTGAAAAATCGAGCCAAGCACTTGCCCATGAGTGCCGCCATTGTTGACGACGTAAAGAGCCACTATTGACCATTTGGACGGAGTATATTTCTTCATAGAATCCATGCTTTTTACTATGCAATCATGGTTTTTCGAATGGACAATGTTTCGTAGATACCACATTTGATATCAATCGTTGATATCGATTTTATTATGCACCTTTAGTTGAGTTATCTTGCACATTATTTGAGTTATTATGCATGTTATACTATAACTATTTCAGTACAAAAAAATAACATGTATAACTATTTCAATACAAAAAATAACGTGCATAATAACTCAAATAATGTGCATGATAACTCCACTAAAGATATATAATAAAATCGATAACATGTATAACTATTTCGGTACAAAAAATAACATGCATAATAACTCAAATAATGTGCAGGATAACACAACTAAATTTGTACAATAAAATCGATATCATTAGTTGGTATCAACTATGATATCTACGTATCAGCTCCCTTTTCGAATTACGAATAAAAAAATGTTTTGATATGGAG
The DNA here is from genome assembly GCA_964058865.1 of Eleocharis quinqueflora. Classification (NCBI taxonomy): domain Eukaryota; kingdom Viridiplantae; phylum Streptophyta; class Magnoliopsida; order Poales; family Cyperaceae; genus Eleocharis; species Eleocharis quinqueflora. The sequence goes on along the minus strand of CAXKVX010000306.1, from coordinate 79,190 downwards.
ATACATCAATACAGCGACAAGGCTCTTGTACCAGCCGCAACTACCATAGCTTATTTTTATTTATACATAAAACAAAGCAGAATATCTTATCAGAAGTCACTTGCGGTTTATAATTCGGAAGAAAGAAGATTAGGTATGCTTCATTAAGTTATGAACTTATGACAACGTTCGATTCCAAAAGCAACTCAATTATCAATAGTAGGATCTCAATTATTAATAGGAGTGTAGATTGCAAAGGCTTCACTAATCTTTGTAAAGCTTAATTAAGTTGACATTTATTTAATAATTTAAAAACATTCGTTAAATTGTTTTATATGTCATTTGATATTTGATTCAATATCATTTTAAAAAATGTATAAACATTGTAAATTTTGAATAATTCGATGAACAATAAACTTTGCATTAAATTTTAGACAGAATTTCATATTTACCTTTCAAAAATAAAAAAATTATGTATTTCAACCTCCAAAATTCATTATTACATATTTATCCTTCTAAATACGTATTTCTCCTTCTAAAACTCCTAATAACATGTTTATCCTCCTAAATACAAAAGCTCACATATATATACAATACAGTTTTAATCTATATCAATTATATAAAAAACTCAAATTAATCATGTTTAAATTTATCCTTCTAAATACAATAATTTACATATTTATCAACTTCTTCATTTGTTTCAACTTAGATGCGACAATCGAGTGGGTCGGGTCCGGTTCAATTCATGTCGAGTCCGGGTTTGATCAAATCGTTTAGTTTGATCCGAAAGTATCATCGAGTTGGTTCATATCATGACAAATTTTGGATCATCTGATGTCGTCTTTTTTATGAATATGATGTCAATTCGAGACTGGTTGGTCGGATTTGGGTTAGTTTAGGTGTAATTAATTACGAGAAGTTGAATTCTACGTGTTTAATTTAAGTTTCTGAAAATAATACTCAACAAATGCTAGCTTGGATCTTGAATCAAGAACACAATCAATTGCCAACAATGCATTCTCAATGGTCCAATACTTGTCTCACTTAACAGACATTTCTTGAAATGTTGCCATACTTCAGAGGTCATGGTCTCTCTAGTTTCTCTTTCTAGTCGGTTGACGAATTTGATCCTGAGGTTCAGTTGCAATTGCACGAGGATCTTTAGTGTCAGCGAGTGGACATTGGTTTCAATTCTCTATATTTCATCTGGAGTGAAATTTGAATCCAACTCCATGATATAATTGGCAATCAATCAAGTTATAACAAGCAATTCTATCAAGTGTATCAAGTGTCAATAATCCCTAATAAATTCTAACCAATTATAATCAAGTGTATCAAGTGTCAGTAAACAAGCAAGCAAGGAAACATACTCATCTGAAGACAAATCAGGCTCAGACACTACATCTACACGTTCTTTAAACAGAACTAGAGAACCAAAATACCTTCATGCAAATCAGAACAAAAATTAACAGAAACAACAACAAAAATAAAAAATGAAAGAAATAAGATAAGTTCAATACCTTAGAAAGTTAGAATTGTTTGCTTGTTTACACCTTATTTTTCTTTATGTTTCTCTTTCTCTCCTCTATGACTTTCTTTCTTTGTCTCTCTCTTTTTTTTCTTTTTTTTTTCTTCTTTGTCATTTCCCTCCTTCACATATAGGCTATAGGCGAAGATGCTCTTGTCGAAGATCTTATCACCAGTCTCACAGTCAGCTAGCTTCTTGCAACCTAAGTCTTAAACCTTTATGGGATTTTGAGCTATCATGCCTTCTCAAATCATCAAGTACAATAGATGGCTAGAAACAAGACAACTAACCGTTAAAAACAGGGCTAGATCGCGAAATTCGCCTAGATTTAAGGAAAAAAGACAAACAAAATCATTAGGGTCTCAAAGAAGGGGGCCAAATCGTACTGTCACGTCACGCATTGATTGACGGACTGAGATTTCATTCGAAAATGCCTGAGACATCGTGCAAGAGAGATGTCATTAGTTACTGCCACGTCACGCATTGGTCGACGGACTGAGATTTCATTCGAAAATGCCTGAGACATCGTGCAAGAGATATGTCATTAGTTACTGTCACGTCACGCATTGATCAACGGACTGAGATTTCATTCGAAAATGCCCGAGACATCGTGCAAGAGAGATGTCATTAGTCAATCTCGGAGAAAACGGGGGAAGACAGAGAAAATAGGGAGAAAGAAGAGAGCAAAATGACGCGTCCAAGACTAAGAGCATTTAAGTCTTTATAGTTTCGCTTATTTCAACTCTACAAGCCAAATTATTTCAAATTCGAAAAATACTAAACATAAAAACACAATTGGACGAAACGAAAACGATAATTTGCGCTTATGTTGCGTTAATTAACAAAAACACCGAAATTTGTGTTTAACATTATGTTTAATTAACGCAACCAACATTCCTTGTATTTAACGTTGTGTTGTTCGCAAACGAAACAAGAAATGTTCAAAACCCTTGAGTTGACAGCCCTACATATATATTAATAATATCAGTGACCAAACAACAGGTATTCATTTAAACAAAAAATAGGTCAGCAAACCATCAATGATTTACAATGAAAATAGATCCTCCACTACATAAGGCGAACCACTCGAAGCCTTACTACCACACAACTACACAAGTAAACATCAAGCTGAGCATCTGCTCACAAGCCACTTAAGTTGCACAACAAAGCTTATAAAAAATAAGATAAGAAATTTTCATCAAAAAAAAAATAAGATAAGAAATGAAGACTTCATAAAAAAAATCCAGAAGTATGCAACACCAAGTCCTACAATCTACATCTCATAATAGTAGAAATTTCACATGACAAACAACCAAAATTGGCATAATATGTTCTTTTTGGTATTGGTACAACACAGCCTTACATTACAATTAGGTTCCTGAAATCTACAGGAACTTTTACCCCTGAATAGCATTTCCATTTCCAGCCTCAGAAACCCTTGGTGCATCACCACCTTCAAATCTCTCACTAGCCTCACCAAGCATAACATCATCCATTGTTAGCTCATCTTCTACCCCAATATCATCAACATCCTCTTCATCTATATTCTCGCTTCCAGGGATCCGACGTGGCTTTGGCCCATGCTCTAACCTGTGTGTATCCAATTCTTTGTCCATAGTCTCAGCTATTGCAGCATTTCCACCTATAGCATTTTGTCTAGCTTTGCGAGCATTCTGCCACCTCTCCATCTCTACCTCTATATTTGAAAGATATTGCTGCTCGAGTTGCTTTTGATATTCTGACAGTTCTCCCCTTCGCGCTGATTTCCACTCATTCAGCTCCTTAGAAACAGAAAAAATACAATCAGTAAAAAGCATTGACTGGTAAATCAAGGATTCTAAGAGAAAGAAAAAAGAAACCAATGCAATGTGATTTAACTATTAAAATCAAGAATGCCAATACCGTACCTTCTCTTTGCGTTGCTCAACTGCAATTGCATCTTCAACTAGAAGCTTAGCGGGCATGTAATAAATAGTAGGTTGAGCCTTTGTCCTGATAAAATAAACCAACATGAAACAAAACAAAAAAGTAATACAAATGTTAATATTCTATAACTTAAAAAACCCAACTCAAGAGCTGAAGTTCAAGTAGCCACGTCAGCACAAGGAAAGCCTCGAGATGTATGAAATGCCAAGGTTAACTTATCTTTTCTCAACAAATTGTGTCAATATGCACACCCAAGTTTAAAATTAACCTGCACATCATCGCAAAATTTGTAGTCAGTCTCTAGCTTTAACAAAATAAACAGGAGGTAGTTGTTCACAAAAATCATAGTTTAGGTAAAAGCACCTTAAATAATTGCATAGCTTCTTATGATGCTCAGTCCAGTCAAGAAATAACAGCTCAAGTCTCTTTTCATCTGCTTTAGCCGCAAGACGAGCACGTAATGTCTGAATTCAACAATAAGAAAGCAAAATATATAATTTCACTACCTTTTTTACTAGAAAAAACATAAAGCATAATAATATAAAGTTCAAAGATGACGGGAAAAAAGAGTAATTCCCTTTCAGCTATAGCTTCCGTTGATGGTTAAATAAACGAATGAATAAATGTTTGTTGAGGAATTACCAGATCACGTCTACGCTTTTCAGCAATTTGTTCTGCTTCTTTCTGCTTCAACTTCTCACTCTCCTCTCGTGCCTTCTCTTCAGCCTAATTCGATGAAAATAATGAGTAAAAGCGAGGCTGGAGCCTAACATTATGAAATAGCCATATAATAAAAATGATAAAAAATAAAAGTATACCCTGCGCAAAGAATCACTTCTCCGCATGAAAGCCTCTGAACTTGATAATTTCCTGTCCTCTTCCCTAAATTTCTGGTACACATACAATTCAATGCAAGTAATATTTAATTATTTAGTATAAATATAGAACTCAAGATGACAACAATTTACAGAAAATTAACAGAATACCCAGCAGAGATAAATATGTACCTCTAATGTACCTAAAAGCTGCCCCAGCATTCGTCTATTTCTTTTAACTAAGCTTGGGTCTTCATCCTTTGGAAACACTCTAGGCAATGGCTCTGGAGGTGGCATATTGTAATCCTGCAAACAAATTGTGCCAAAAAAATATAAGCGTAACAAACCTACGAAGTATAAATGTTACAGCATACAATATGCACACAAAATATATTTGAAATGTATCACTCACAGGTTTCTTATTCCTTGAGTTGGCATCCCGTCTCAATCCACCAGTAGCCTGACCATTTGTGGCTCTTGGTTCTCCTCTGTTCCCTGTAGGATTTTCTGCCACAGGTTCCTCATTTGCATCACTAGCTATCTTATCTTCCAATTTCACCTCAGCACCATCAGCCTACATTTGCAACCACCACGGAAAGAAAATTAAATACTCATCACAGGTAGAAAGATGTAAAAGTAACTGAACTGAATATTATAACAGGTTTTCTAATACCTTGACAAGAGTAGATAAAAGCCTCCTCTTTTGTGCTGGCTGTTCTTCAGGCTCTGGTACCTAAAGCACAATAAAAAAGAGGGAAAAAGGCAATATCACAATAGGCCTCTTTTCTATTGAATTTCTATAACAAGCTATGTGCAATACTAATGCAACTAATACTAGCTGTTGTTCCATGAAAACAAATGAATATAAGAGTTGAAACTTAAATCTGAAGAAATACAAGAAGTTCGTGATGAACATACGGGTTGAACATGGCCACGCTGGCGGAGTCCGAGTCCGGGTCCTGTCTGGCGGGTCCCACCAACAGCCGCGGCGCCTCCACGTCGGATTCCTCTTGGGTCCCACAGACGCTCGGAAATCTACAGACAAAAGAAAAACAAAACTCAATTATAACCGACAAGAGATATGCGAACACGATACTCAAATACAGGGATTAAATCGAGAAAGAGGACAGAGGAGAGAGGGGAGACCTCTCGGTGTTGGCGCTGGAGCTCTTGGAGCTCCTTTCGTATCTCTTCGGCTGTCTTCTCCACCGCCGCACCACCAGTCGCCATGGCACTCTCTCTCTCTCGCTATATGTCTCAACTGCCGCCTTGCCGAGGTCAAGACGCAGAGTCGAGAAGGGAAGCTAAGAAGGCACAAATCGAGAAAAAAAGGGTTAGGGCTTTGCTTCTATAACCCCTTTCATAAAGGATAGACATGTCATGTGTAACAACCCGTATCGTATTTCGTTAATCGTTTTGTTTAATGTACAATTAAAAAAAATTATTTCATTAATTATTTTGTCAAAAAAAAAGATTAAAACGATCAAAATAAAACAAAACAATCAAACTCATTCTCTTTATTCTTCATTCACCTCCTCTTTTATAACAATAAAACTAACCATACATAAGAATCAAATCATTCGAGCAATCCTTCATCTCATTTTTCATCATCTTCTCTCAACATAACGTTTTTCTCTGAAATCAAGACAATTCTAATAATACACAGTCACAAACGAAACTACGAAACAAACGATCAAGAAACAATATATTTTCATTAACCGTTTTGTTATTTAAACAAAAGAAATTTCTTTGATCATAGTCGTTTCATTTATCATAAAACGAAATGAAAAACGATTAAACAATCGATCATTGACATGCCTAATAAAGATAAAAGATAGGACCAACATCCTCAAAAAATGTCACAAAACATCAAGAGTGTAACTAATATTGGTGTCTCCAAACTTTTTATGTGCGCAAGTGATACTTGTGCTTCTAAATTGTAAAATTTGTTTCGAAACTTTCAAATAAATACACGAGAGTTGGGAAAAAAATGAAAAAGTTTAGGAGACTAGTATTAATTGCGCATTTGATCCTTTGTGATATTTTTAGAAAATCGTTGACCATATCTGTTAAAGAAGTTCTTTGACCCTTTATAAAAAAATTCCTGGTATGGAAGAAAGCATCAATATTTCTTCAGTTACAACTTGCGAGTTAAGAGCATCGAGCACGTCTCCACGATGAGCGATTCACTATCGACTTGTTACACACAAGGAGAGAGAGTAGCATAGCATAGTTCTCAACAATAAATATCTTCACTAGAATAAATTGTTAGTATTGATGTTCAAGATCTATATCATATGTTTCATATTTTAGTTTATTAGTGAATGATTTCATCATTTTGTTCCTTCAGTTATTATTTGTGAATCATTTGAGTTGATTATCTGAATTGTAGAACTTCAACAATAAAATAAATATGATTATTCTAAATGTCTCTGATCTTGATAATTAGCAATGGACACTAATTGACCATTATAAGATCAGTGTGTAAGTTAGACGTTGACCAAGTTCTACATAAAACTCCATAAAGAGTTATTGATCTAATCATACAAGTGCATACATGGAGATGTACAACACTAGACAGATCCAAAAAAAATGTCACTTGGATTGTGTTACGTGTCATTGATATTTCATTTGTGTTCTGAATTCTAAGGTTGAGATGTTTATATTTCCTACATGAGAAATATACATCGTTGGTATTGTCCAACGCTCACTTGAACTATGAGTTATACAGACAGTCACTGCAATGTGTATAACTTGTGCGGAGAAACTATACACATCAAGATAATATTGCTCTCTATATATGATATAAATGATGATATCTCTTGGCCCGGTGATAAAGCTTGTATTATGTGCTGCAATATGATTATATGATAATCATATCATAATTAAACTTTAGAAAACCAAGAAAGAATAATTAGCAACGATGACACATTCCTACCTTACAATTATTTAGATATCATGTGCCAAGGAATTCACACAATAACATTTTAATGTTAAAGGGCTCGTGATTTTGCATTGTGTTTTTTCGTCCACATCATTTGAATAATCAAGATACCATGGCTAGTTATATCATTGATTTATGAAATTAAAATGTATAATTTCATACCATAATGATGGAATTCCATAGGATCACATCATATGAAAGATTAAAGAAAATGTATTAATAAAACATATGTGATATGTACATAATATATGTTATTTTAATTATAAGTTGTAATTAATTTGTACAAATTATATGTTATCAATACATGAAAGAAAAATTATGACATGAATATATTGTAAAATAATTCTATATATATTTAAAGTAGTGTGATATATTTTAAATGAAGAGGTCCATAATTATGACCACAAATTTGGGTCAAATTTTAAGGTCACTTTGAATAGGAATTTGAAAGGAAAAACGATATCCAATCTGGACAAATAACCTATAAAAATTGTATCTCTTGAAGTGTAGAATTCAATGATGAAGATTTGAGGTCGTTTGGAGTTTTCTAAAAAAAGTTATGACAATTTTAGTGCTGAAATGTCAGCAAATAAATGTGTTGTCTCGAATTTAATTCATACCTTAATTTCTATACGAAATTGAAGAGAAGAGATATGCAATAATGATTGCATGACTGTATATTATTACATTTAATACAGAGATCATCAATTGATAGACTATTGAATAAATTGATATATTACCTTAATCATTAAGGTTAAAAGGAGAATGTTTTCAATTGCGCATATATAGGAGTATATGTAGCCATCTATTGCGTGTGTGAACAAAAATACCAGCATCTCTCTCTTCCTCTTCCTCTTTCATGTGTTGAGAAAACTTCAATTAAAATTCTGAAATTTTGAAGAAAGTGTGAAGCTATGATTAATGTTTTACTTGTTAATCTCTTATTAGCCTTAGATATACAAGTATTTTTTAAATTTTTCGGTGGATACCTAAGAAAGCTCGTCATTTGAAGGGCTAAAGCACAACTACCGTTGAAAGAAAAAGAGAATAAGATGTTGCTAAGCAAGACACCCTACTTGATTTGATTTAGAAATCAAATCAAAGGTATACTATAATTCTCTTGTTAATTAAACAAATAATATTGTTTCTTGCACTTACAATAATTAGATCGTTTGTTTTGAGTTGAATAAAATTTTGTTTTGTTCCTAAGCATCAAAACCTTCATAAATATGTCTGTTTACTACGAAACTTTCAATCTGAAAACGTTGGATCAAAGATCAATGCCTGATTGTCACTAATGAAGTGCACGGCTTTTCTCCATTCTCTACAGAATTTTCGATCACGTCGAATTAAAGATCAAGGCCTGACCGTCACTGATGAAGTACAAGAGTTTTGGTATTATTAAATTAGTACCTTGATCTTTAATTTGACGATTTGGGTCGAAAGTTCCGTAGAAAGCATACAAATAAGTTACGATTCGTTTCTAGTTCTTAACGATTAACCTGGAACTCGTATTCTCTGCGAAACTTTTTGTTCCGCGGAGAAGGAGAACTCATCTAAACCGTTGAATTAAAGATCAATATTCGACCACCAATCATATGATTAAGAATTTTTTTATATTATTAATCAAAATTGTTGATCTTTAATCAAACGGTTCAAATGAGAAGTTTTTCTGTGCGGAACAAAAAGTTTCGCAAAGATATCTACACAATTAACCTGTGGGTTATGTGCTCAAAGCCTAAAACCCATTTTGGGACTCGCAAGGTCTGACGGAGGCCCATTATTAGATTAATGGGCTTAAACCCAAGTTCCAATTAAATTTTCGTTACATCTCCGTTATGAACTTGTCGGACGGTCTAATGGGCCTGGGTACAAATTTAATAGGGGTTTCAGGTAGGGCTGTCAATATTCTTTTGTTTCGGACGTTCCGTTTCGTTCCGTCCAAAACGGAACAGAAATGAAAGAGATTTTTGTTTCGTTTAACTCAGTGGAACATAAACGGAAGTGAAATTCATTCCATTTCAGTGCAATTTTCGCGGAAATCGCTGTTTCGTGCGAAACGTAACGGAAACAGAAGACTTTTTTTGTTCCGTCAACGAAACGGAACGAAAACGGAACAACCTTGTTCCGCTGCCGTTTTGGACGTTTGACAGCCATAGTTTCAGGTAAACAATACAATTTGGTGAGAGACGCTTCGTTTTCAGAAAACCAAAATAATTCAGAAGTTACTTATACTGTTATACATACTGTTACAGGTTTATTTGTGATCGTGTTATAAACTCAGACTGGCTAAGTGTTAAAGGAATTTGTGTTGTGAATTGTGTGTATAAACCTTGATGGTATAATCTGAGGAAACACTTGATATATATGTACTTCTTTTAATTAGTATGATATATGATATTGCCAAAGAGGAATTTCACTATTACTGCTGAAATCATAAGTTACTCTTAAGGAGGACAATCACGTCGTAATCCAACATTGCATCAATGGAAATGCACCACTATATCTTTTATGAAAGCAAGCAATGTGCTATATGCCATTTAATTGGCTTATGGATCCTTTTTAACTTCTAAGAATGAATTTAATTATATATGGTCCCATGCGTCGGTCTATTCTGGATCACTTAAAAAAACAATATCAGAACAATAAAATTTTCATTTCATACAGTTTACGTTGAGACTTGAAACAATGCAAATTTGCAATACAAATAACCCAACAACTACTACAAGGAAAAACAATTATTGCCGAAGTTTCTTTATTTAAGAAACTGAAGTAAACCAAATTCGCCACTTAACTCGCATAGTTCGGGCATTGCCTGATCTTAATTCTATAACTTTAATTAATTTAAATACTATACACTTCAAAAATAAAGAAAATCAAATTAAATGTCATCTCTTCGATTTTATATCTCTCAATCAAAGAAACAAATCCCTGCTACTGTTGTCAGCTGCCTTTTCTTTTCTGTCATCTGAAGTTTCTGTAACTCTTTACCAGAAAATCTCCTCTCCCACAAGCTCACCTTATAGAGATCCTCTTGTTTTATCATTTTTACTGGCAATGGTGGATCCATCTCTGCAGTGCTAACAACCATCTTGACAGGCCTCGGTACATCCCTAACCCTCGAACTTCCTTTAAACAAAGGTGCGAGAAACCTAACCAAAATGTTGGTCTCATTTTTTTGCTTCCCTTTTTTCATACCAAGGGAAGAAGGCTTGTTATGTGATTTGATCTGACCCATGCAGCCTACTTTTGGAGACAGCATCACAATTGGATCGTTTGTATCAGCAAATCTTGGATTCTTTCCATCTTTTTTACTGTTCTTCTTGTTTGAATTAGATGAAGAAGACGGAAACGGTGAGAGGTACGACAGCAAGAGAGCAGCTGTATTTGGTGCTTTAGCCAATGCCATGAGTTTCGAGTTTGGAGGGGTGATGGTTGTGTTCTTAGTTTCTTCTAATGGAGGTGTTTTAAGGGAAAGTAATGAGGTGACTGTAGAGGTTTTGTTGTTGTGGCGAGTAGCATAGAGAGAGGTTCCCATTTGAGATTATAATCAGATTAAGAGCAGTTTTTTCTTTGAGAGAATTGATGGAGATGCACAATAGTAAACACTGGAGGAGTTAAAGAAGGTTTTCTAAGAATAGAGCTGGAGAAAGTGTCCAGATCTCCTGTGGCATTACTTCTGTAACAAATGATCTGTTATAAATAAAAAATATTATACTCCATTGTTTCAAAATACTGATATTGACACAGTTATATGTCATGTTTAAATGGATTATCATGTTAGCTGGATATAATTGCAAGCAGGAGCGGAATCAAAACACCGAGTTAGGGGGTCGATTTGCAAGTATAATTTAACTTTAATGTTATAAAGATGTCAAAATTTAATTTTGATCAAATTATACAAATTTTAATAAAAATTTTCAGTTTTAGTCAAAATTTTAAAATCTTACCAATTAATTAAATTTAATTAAAAAATTAAATAAGAGGTTCAAATTTTTTGGCCAAAGACCCCCTTTCCGCATTGGTTCCGCCCCTGCAATCTCAGCTCAGTATTACAGTAGCACATCATCAAAGAGAAAGAGTTAAATAGTGCTGAACTGCATAGGTTACAACACAAGTCTCTGCCATAAGAAATCAGGAATAGAGGAGCTAGTCAAACTTGGATTGTACTGACTTCACATTAACCAGTCATTAACTTAAGGGGAACGTTGAGGTTCTTGACTTCATACAAAATTAAATCTTTCGGCGAGTCAAATATTTCTTTTTTATCTTATGAAAAATATTCTGGTGATACATTTCATTGATATGTGCGTCAACGTGCGTTGTTATGTATGTTAAACACGTTGTTATGCATGTTATTCGAGTTCGGTTGCATGTTATTTTTTATTAAAAAAATAATTATACATGTTAAATATTTTGTTATGCATGTTAATCGCATAATATGCATAACAAAGTGCTTAACATACATAATTATTTTTCAGTACAAAATAACATGCAATCGAACTCAAAAACATACATAACAACGCATTTAACATGCATAACGACGCACGTACCAATAAATATCGATTGCGTATAAATAAAGCGTATCTGCTTATCAGCTCCCTTATCTTATTTAGATACTGTAGTGACAAAAACAGAAGTTTTGTTATCTTTAACTGTTGAGCCAGATTAAAATGTATAGAGCCTCCTGTAAATTAATTTGGAAGTTGTAAATTTTGAACTAGCTAGTAACTTGATGAAATGAATAGCTATTTGAGTTTTTTTTATAGTCAATGTTTTAAATGATCTATTAAAAGGATCTGTTAATTTGTTATTTTGTTTCTAACTTAACTATTTTTTCGTTTCGGGGTGTTATATGCACAAAAAAGGAGTGATAATTCAAGCATATATCTAATTTTGATGGTTCATATATATTTGAGATATATATTTTATAATAGAAAACATTTAAAATGGTACATGTATTATAATTATTTAGATATGGTGTTTATCAAGTTTGAGTTAATTGCAATTTGATTGATTGTTTATTATATAGTTAAAAAATTAAATTGTTTTATGGTAGATTAATAGTTTTTTCGAACTATTTTAGATTGATTACATCAGGGGCGGATCCAGAGGCTTTTTAAGCCCGGTCACAATTGAGCCCGGACACTGAGGTTGATATCAAGCTCGAGCACAAATCCGCTAAAATCCACTAATATCATTAAAAACTCATTTTTTCACTACCAAAATAACTAAAAATACACTAAAATTTGTGTTTTTTATGAAAATCAAGCCCGGGCAATCCCGGGCTTGCCCAAGCATAGGTCCGCCACTGGATTACATGTTTCATTCAAGTGATTGAGAATATTTATAATTTAACTTAATATTTTTCAAGATATATACCGTAAGTAAGTAATGTATCATATATGTTTTTTATGGCAAAAACTTGGATACTCTAAAAGATAAGATGGATACACCGGGTATCTAGTTTATCTTGGCCGTTTAATTCTGTGAAAATTGATTTACTTTAACTTTTTATCGTGTTTTTCAAGAAATCACTTTTCACCAATCTCGATGAATTAAACAATCCAGATGTGTTGAAGTGTCCAGTGTACTCATCTTATCTTTTGAAGTACCCAAATATATATATATATATATAGAGAGAGAGAGAGAGAGAGAGAAAGGCTAGGATGCTCCATGGAGCACCAAATCGCTCGTGCTCCACATCCGTTATATTCAATTTGAAAATTCCAACGACCGATCCGAACCGTTGAACATGATCTACATATTGAAATCTACTTGGAGATTGAATTTTATATTTTTTTTAAAATTTTTTGCTATTTTTTTAAAGAGGTAGAAAAGTTGTTAATCAAACGGTTTCTGGACCAACAAAAGTTGCAATTTGCCTACCTCTCAAAAAAATAGCAAAAAAATTCAAAAAAATATAAAATTCTATCTCCAAGTAGATTTCAATATGTAGATCATGTTCAACGGTTTGGATCGGTCGTTGGAGTTTTTAAATTGGAGATACGGTGTGGAACATTAGAGGTTTGGTGCTCCATGGAGCACCCTAGCCTATCTCTATAAGTATATATATATCAAGGTTTTAAGTAGCCGACAACGGTCTTGTAGTGGTGCATGAGTCTTTTGCATAATAACTGCCACGAGAAATTGACAAAAAAAATCATGCTTATTTCAGACGTCATAACAATTAAAATTTAAAAATATTACCGATATATCCGCTATATCCTTTATATCGGTGTTGTTTAAGAAATATCTTGCCTCCAAGCCAAAATTTCCGCTATATCGGTACTCTATATATATATATAGTATGGCTAATGTGAAAACGTTTGTACTTCGGTCGAAGTGCAAAATTTTCACATTAGCCAACTTTTTTTTGTCAAAATTTAAATTTAAGTTGCTCAATAAATTCTTTATATCAAAATCTTGTAGAAAATCAAATTCGTGATTTTTAGAGCTTTCTAGCTATATTTTAAATATTTTTTAAAAATAACCCTAAAAAGGTCATGTTTTTTTTAATATTAAACTAGACTGTTTTTAAAAAATATTTAAAATATAGCTCGAAAGCTCTAAAAATCACGAAATTTGATTACTTACAAGATTTTGATATGAAGAATTTATTGAGCAACTTAAGTTTAAATTTTGACCACAAAAAGTTGGCTAATGTGAAACTTTTGCACTTCGGCCGAAGTGCAAACGTTTTCACATTAGCCATACTCTATATATATACTAGTAATCGTACCCGTGCATAGCAACGGGAGAAAATAATGTACACGAAAAAGCGACTGCATATTATCCAGTGCAACCGTCATGCAATAAGAAGGAGAATAAATATTAATCGCTCCCATATTAAAATTTCAATTAAAAAATTAATATAATAACATTATATTGGTAAATATTTTTTTGTGTAGTGGTAGAGTAGTGATAGAGAATAAATATTGGTAAATAACAATATAGACGCAAAGAACATTGTAGTGTAGTGGTATATTGGTATGAGGTCGGTGGAATAACTGGGAAGACCCCAGTTCGAACCCTGCATGTAGCAATAATTTTGCAACAAATAAAGCTTTGAAGAGATCTTCTGTGGCATCGGTTGTGTATATGTGTGTGTTGAAGCTCATAATTGGAAAAGAGTTCAATGCGCGAATTTGATAGGAGTTTAATCCAACGGTTGAGAATCTATCCGCCAAAAGACCATTAAATCTGGACCCTTGCAGGATCTAGACATTAAGCTACTTAATAAGGAGGAGAGATATATATATGAGGAGGGATAAAATGCTTCTATTTTTGTGTGCCTCCAAAATCCACAGCATTCATCATGCACATCTTTTTATGCAACTAAATCTTGATCATCCATTAATTTTAATGGATGATGTAGATTTGGAGATACCATGAAGGCACAAAAAAATAGAGGCATTATATCCCTCTCTCTCTCTCTCTCTATATATATATATATATAGAGGAAGGATTCGTAGCCGCTCGCAATTGCTCCATCATACCAAGTGTAAATCGTCGATCCGGACCGTTGAAAACATTCTCCATATTAATATAGATTTGGAAACCAAATTTTACATTTTTTTTGAATTTTTTTTACTATTTTATCGGATGGATTGAAAATTTATTTATCTAACGATTTACAAACATCCAATTTTCAACCTTCCGATAAAATAGTAAAAAAATTCCAAAAAATATAAAATTTGGTCTTCAAGTCTACATTAGTATGGAGAATATTTTCAACGGTTCGGATCGACAATTTACACTTGGTATGATGGAGCGATTGCGAGCGACTACGAAATTGATGGCGGCTACGGATCCCTCCTCATATATATATATATATATAGAATTGTGCTATTATGCTTTGCAAAGCAAGACAAAACATGCGCTTTGCGATTGTGGGTCATTTGATCACGCTTTGAGATTTCTGCCAATATGATGATCAAAGATCCAAGCGCTTTCAGATTTGTGCCAACTAAAACGTGTATTGTCGCGCTTTGCAAAGCATAATAGCACAACTATATATATATCATCAGCAATAGATGAGCCTTAGTCTTTCTAGTTGTAATAGGGATAAAATCCAAAATGAATTGTATGTTTTTTTGCATTATAGAGTAGATAATGAATCACTATCAAGAAAATTTTAAATGGAATTTGTCTATCTTTTTATTTAAATATGATCAGCACATATCTCAAATTTTTTTTTGAAAACCTCATCTAGTGTTGTGATTAGAGGTGGCAAATCGGGCGGGTTCGGGTTGGGCGGGTCAGGTCAGTTTGACTTCAAAAGATTATCGGGTCACGGGTCTGATCAGGTCAGGTCGGGTCGGGTCTCGAGTCATCATGCGTTCATATTTGTCGGTTTTCGGGTCTTTCGGGTTTGAGTCGGGTCGGGTTTCAATTATCAAGTTTCGGGTATTTTTCGAGTTTTGGGTCTTTCGGGTTCGGATCGGGTCGGGTTTCAATTATCTCGTTTCGGGTATTTTCGGGTTTCGAGTCTTTCGGGTCGGGTGAGTCGGGTCAGTTTGTCTTCAAAAGATTATCGGGTCACGGGTCTGATCAGGTCGGGCCGGTCAGGTCTCGGGTCATCATGCGTTGATATTTGTCATGCGTCATGCGGCTTGCGTCATGCGTCATTGGCGCAACGGCGGAGAGACGTCATGCAGCGTGCAGCGTAGTAGTGGTGTCATGCAGATTGTAGGAGCGGTGCAGCGTCACACGACTTGCAGCGGCGAAGTTCATTTTAGTCAAGACATGTACAAGTACAATATTAATTGATAGGTTGATATCAGTTTGATAAGGCCAAATATTCAAACCAGAGTTTATTCAAATATTCGGATCGACGGGTAATGTGATCTCGAGCCATTTCGGGTTTCGGGTCATGTCGGTCCGGGTCGGGTCGGGTACCGGGTCATCTGATCTCGGGTCTTTTCGGGTTTCGGGTCATATCAAATCAGGTCGGGTCGGGTATCGGGTCATTCGCTGCCGGGTCTTTTCGGGTTTCGGGGCATATCAAATCAGGTCGGGTCGGGTATCGAGTCATCCGCTGTCGGGTCTTTTCGGGTTTCGGGTCATAGCAAATCAGGTCGGGTCGGGTATCGGGTTATCTACTGTCGGGTCATTTTCAGGTTTCGAGTCATATCGGACTACTCCAGATCGGGCAGATTTGTCGGGTCGGGTCGGGTTCTGCCACCTCTAGTTGTGATGAGGCACAACTGCACAAGACCTCTATAGAGAGGTCTGAAGTTCAAATTCAGTTAGGAATTATTTTAGAAGAGATTTTTAAATTTATTTGCTGATTTATTTGTATGTGTGTTGTAAGCATACGAACAATAAATAAATAAAAAATTGATCAGCAGTTTAATAAGACACCATCAAGAAACAAAGAAGATGTACAATAATTAAAGCGCCAAAAGTTTGACTTGAAAAGTCCAGCACGAGAACTTGTCTCATGCTAGCAATGTTACCACTTGCCAAATACCAACTTGTTAGCGTACAGCACGGCATAAGGTCTCCATCCAACCTTTTTTCTTTTTTTCTTTTTTGGAAGTAGAATATTTTCATCAAACTTGTTTAAATGTTCTTATATTTCATTTAACCGGAAATATTTCTTGTTTATTTAGTTTTATTTCAATAATCATTTTAATCAAGCTGCAGGCTTAATTTAAACAATATTTCTCCATCTTTACGGAAAATATAAAAATACTGGACCAATGGATAAGGATAGGGCTGTCAATGGATATGATAGGGTACGGATGGAGATATTTTTATACTCATATTCATATTCATTAAAATTTTCTTTATCCATATTCTATCCATATCCATTAAAATTTTCTTTACTCATATCCTACCCATACCCGTAACAAATATCGTATAACGAAACGGATAACGGTAGATAATGAATAAAAAAGATAAAATTTAATAAAAAATTGTATGATTTTGATAAATTAATAGTATCAAATAAATATATACTATTAAAATACAACAATAAATAACGTTTTATATATTACAAAAATCACAAAATTTCTTCTCATGTTACTTGTCACTAAAAAAATACACTACTTAGTACTTACTAATGAAATATTATCCAAGAAATAAAATGCAAATCAATTTATTTATCAATATACATTATGCATTATTTAATACTAAAACAATACATGCATATTTCAATTTTCAATGATGTATAGATTTTTTTAGAAATGCAATTTTTTTAATTTTAATTTAGTTAGTTGTTTTAAAGCTATGAAATAAATTATAGTATATATATTTATATAATTTACTCAATGGGTAATGTGTATGATATAGCTCTTATTCATACTCTTATCCGATAAGTTAACAATTTTTTTTTCTTATTCATACTCATGTCCGATAAGCTAACGAAAAAAATCTTTATCCATAACGCTTTAGCAAGTACGATACGGATCGAGTAAACAGCCAAAAGAGTTTCATTGACAGCCCTAGATAATGGGTAATGAAGTAAATGCGTTTTTACCAATGAACCCTATTTTTTCTTTTATTACAACAAGCAAGCATCCAAATGAGCTATTAGGGAGCAAGCGAAAACTTGGTTCTCAGAAGGCAATTAATTAACTTTTTCAAGAGTAATAATGATGCATCTGTTGACCACTTTGGTTAACTAATGAACACACAATTTCAAAGGCTGAGATAAGAATATAAGGGGTTCAATATTTTATCGCACAACACAGTGCAGCACAACTAATCAGAAACAATTCTAAAATAGTTGGTGGGGTTGCGTTAAAGGATATCTATATTAATCCAATTAGTCAATTATAATGTACACATGAATAATGCAGATTTTAAAATTATATTGGGTCTCTAATTTATTAAACGGGTTGTTGTGGGTCTTAAAATCTATCATTTTATTTGGGTATAAAGGGATAATGTAGATCCTTAAGCCTTACATATTCAAGTCTCTTATGATGTCTATCAGTATTAAAAAAAAGCATAATTGATGTTAGTTTCTGATCATATGAATCTGATTAATTTGCATCTTGGACTTATTGAATCCTTAAATTAATAGGCATCCATTTATTAACTGCTTTCAGTTTGTGTTTCCAATCAAAACACAATTGCTTAATTTGTTAGAACATCAAAGTATCAAACCACCTCACCTCATAATAATAGTATGAATTGTTAATTATTGTTAATTAGCTCTAAAGCAATGGTCTTGCTTTTATCTCCACCAACGTTTTGCAACTCCATACTGAGAATTGTAGACTCTATATTCTATCTACATAATAAATGTAAGCAACCCTTCCTACTCAATAGAAATCCTGCCTTTGTTTACAACAAAAGAATTTCTTTAATGGCAGCAACAAGGAGGGAAAGAATCATCTATACGGCCATCAGTGCGTCGATAATCATCATTATATCATCACTCTACCGGTACAAACCCAACACCCTAGAGGACCGAATCGAGAGAGACTGGAATAAACCGGAGAGGATGAACATACTCGTCGTGAACCAAAATCAGGCGGGATCGGATCAGTGGATCGAGCTTACTTGCAATGCATACTTTGATAAGAATACGAGCGTCCCCCGGTGGTCGTTGAATGTGACGTTGTTTCCAGCTGGTCAACAGGGAATAATTTCCCTACCCAAGATCACAGATATGGATATCGTCGACGTGTTGTGCAAGTACCGGGGATGGAACGGTTGTCGAGCTGAGGATGTCAAGCTGTTCGAGAACCCCAGCAATGATGTCTACTATTGCTCAGAATCAGTGAGCAAATGTGCTGTTGTTTTTCAACCTGATGGAAGTGTGAATAAGAGGTATGAAAATCGAGAAACTAGCTTCTTGGGGTATATACCTAGCCCGGAGAACCAGGAGAAATGCTCGTGGATTGATTGCCTCGTTGATCCCGGGACTAGGATCATTGGAAAAAGAGCTTGTTGCGGGACTAAGTGTTCGTCATGATAGTGTAAAACTGACGTGATGAAGAATTTTAATTGATATGAATTAATGCTAGTTCCAATTGCATTCTTCTTTTACCTTTCTAATTTCTAGTTACCATGTAAAATTGAAACAGAGAAGTAATCTGCAACCAGCATTTAGTCAGCCTTGTTCTCTTGAATAGCAGATTTACGACTTCAATTATTTGCACATTGAGAGGTGGTGCAACGAATGAACATAGGGAAGGATTGAAAACAAAGAAGGTTTTGTTTGGTATTGACAAGGTTTATGCCTAATTAATAACTCGGCGGCCAAGTAAAAATTTGCCTCAAAATCAAACAAATAAATTGTAGATTCCAGTACAACAGATCATATATTCATATGACTGGTAAGCTTGTTAGAAAATTACTGATCAATTAATGATGACAGTTTATGACTGTAGTCAATGAAATGAAAATAAAAATAAAGATAATCGATGAAGCCGAATTGTTTTAAGAAAAATGATGTTTTACACGTGAGAAATTGTTCATCCAATTCTATCCATAAGAAAAAATTGAAAGAAATATGTCAAACAATACTTAAAAGTAAATCATCGCAATTAAAAAAATTGAGCAACAGTACGACTCGAGGAACCATATCCTCTGATGCATTATTTTCGCATCAGAGGGGTGCACTTTTTGTTTGGACCGTTCGATATATTTTCAACGCTTTTGATTTAACAATACAAAAATCTTCTTGCATCATATTATTGACAGTCGAACGTCCGATCATAATCCGACGATCCAAATAAAAGCGTGCCCCTCTGCCTATGGTGCAAAAAAAATGCAAAGGATATAAACTAAACATCCAATTCTTTTAAAAGTTGGGCTGGGCCGACACAAATTCAAAAGGAAAAAGCTACGGTGCCTCAAAAGAAGAGCTCTCTAAAGTTAAAGAGTGGGTTCCGTACGTCAGTGACAGCGGAATAACTGGAGGGACAAAATACGAGACACTGTATCAGCGTCCAATTTAAAATGGACTCTGTAGTCTGGCCCGGATCGTTCAATTCCATAGTTAATTTTGTTCAGGGATGAACTTCATACGACACCATTTATTTTTCCTTTTGGGAAAATTTACTTCTTAAAAAAAAAAAAGTTAAGCTAAAAAAATCTTAAATTCTCTTGAAATATCAGGTTGGTTTTCTAGTATTTACACTGAGTCAGCTTTTGAATAAAAAAACTTGATTTTCTTACTTTGCAAATTTGACAATTTGATTCTTAAGCTTTTATTTGCATCAGGTGGAAATCATGTAGGAATGGGGAAAAAAATAGGAAGAAGTTATTTTTTTGTATTTATTTTAGTCATTATATAATTTACAAATTTTAACTAATATACTTTACAAATTTAACAAATATAATTTTATAGATACATTTAAAAAAAATCAAGCACGAGAGCATGAGGGATATCATGTGGTGGCACACTGGCATGTGTTGTGGCAATTTCTCCCCCACTAAAAAATAGACTTAATTAAATATGAATCAATTACACTATCGATTGTCATCAATAATTATACAATTAAATTGATTTTGCATTAATAATAGTGCAGTTAAGTTTAATCTGATACAACATAATTATCCTTAATTAAATTATAAAAAGATAAGTCGCAGATCAGGCGTGAATTTTCCCTTTTTATAGTGAGAATTAGTAGTAACAAGTACGCCTTGCATTATTCGTCGTCTATTGAGATCGAAGTTTACGAAAAGGGGATTTGTGTACATGCCACTCCTCAAAACTACTAAATTAGAATAATGTCACCCCCATACTTCTTGAAAATTTGCCACCCTAAACTCAATAAATTTAGAAATTTTCCACTATTTTGTAACTTTTTTTGTATATTTCCAAAATATCCATGTTTCTCTTCCACTCCTTCGATCCGGCTCCACTAGTCAGACTCCTCCCCTTCCCAAACTTTCGAAAGTTTCGAAACTTATTTTGTGGAAGATTCGAAACTTATTTATGCTTTCTCGCAAAGAAATCCGTCAATCTTGAAGCCTTTTTCTTACGGAAGCAGGGGAGATTCGCAGCCCTGCAGACGCAAATTTGCGTTTGCAGGGTTCGGGAACCGTCCTATCGCATCATTTTTCGCGCACGCGATTGAAAAGTACGAAATTTAAAGAATTTGATTTGGAAAGTACGAATCTCAAAGCACATCGGATGGTTTCTGAAGGCTGCGAACGGGTTTTGAGTTCGCAGGGCTGCGAACCTAACCCGAGCTGTTTTCTTACAAGTAGATTCTCTCTCTCTAGTTATGCTCTTCGGTCCCGTCGGGAATCAGCAGATGAGATGATTTGAAAAGAAAAGACAGGCAGTTCAAAGAGAAGAATACCCAGCTATTGTCGTTAAGATAGTTTTCGATTTTTTCAACCTGGCAGTGTCTTAGTGGAGAGAAATTATAATCATATGCTTTTCTCTTCAAATAGTTGTGGCACGACTGCTAAAGAAGAGAGGGAGATTCAAGCCTCAATTGGCATGTCCGACTCGTCAAAACCCAAGTCCTCTGAAGTCATGGTTGTAGGATCCTCACACCAGAAGATCGAGAATGAGCCTGAATGCTTTGACAGTAAACCTAATTGGACTTCAGAAATCTAAACATGTAACGACTTGTTTCTGAGCTGTTCTTGTGGATTTTTTGTAAAATAGGTCAGATATATTGTCATCATTTTGTAAGATCTCTTAGGAGCAATTCGAAAATGATGGTCGAGTACTAGAAGCAAGAGAATGCCCAATTAGAATGGGCTTCTTAATCAAATCTCCCTCACAAGTTGTTCAAATATGAAGGGAGTAGTTGAAGGAGAGGAGTCTGACTGGTGGGGCTGCATCAGAGGAGTGAGACATGAATAAGAGTATTTAGGAAATATAAAAAATAAAATAATAGCAAATTTATTATTGAGTTTAAAAATAGCACAAAATTTTTATTTTTACGAAAGAAATTTGAGATTTTCAAATTTATTTTTTAATTTATTTATAAATGTATTGTAAGCAGTGGGGCCGTGGGGGGTCAGGGTGGCCCCGGCCTTCCCTTTGGTCCAAATTTTTTTAAAATTCTTGTTTACTTTTTTAATTATATTTAATTAAATGGTAAAATTTTAGTTAAAAGTTTGATTAAAATTGAAAATTTTATTAAAATTTTATATAATTTGAACAAATAAAATTTTGAAATCTTTATAACATTGAAATTAATCGATACTTGTAAATCGATTCCCTAACTCGATGTTCTAATTACGTCAGTTGTTGTAATTCTAACAACAAATCAAAACAATATTCAAAAGAAAAATATGAAATGAAAATTTTCTAATTCAGTCGTTTTGAAGTGCACTTACTCAAATCCCCTTAAAGTATCCGCTTAAACATGTCTCTGCTGTCGTGTCGAATATACATCGAATCTTTCTCAGCCAAACGTTAACCAAAACAGGGAATTCTATCTTCAGTAAATAGTCGTAAAATGTTGGGCGTGGATGTTAAACTTAGTTGCTGAGGTGAGAACTGTAAAGGAGGCGCTCCCATCTTGTCCCGTTCTCTTACCCCTTTCGATCCGAATTGAACGAGACGGCGGCGGCAGTGCAGGCTCATCGTTAGGTAAATATCTCCTCCTTGCATCTTTAATTTTTTTTTCTTTTTCCCCCTTTAGTCTGCTTTTAATTCTGTATTTGAAGCTTCAGTTGAATTTTTTGGATTCAAAACCCTAAATTGCTTGAAAGTTATGCTAGTAGTTTGGCCTCTTGATTTAATTTTTCGCATGTTTTGAATTGCTTGAAGTCTGGTTTGGTTAGGGTTTATGGATAGTTGTTTAGGATTTACGTTGAGTGACTGGATTGTCATGTGGATTGGTGTGTTTATGTTGCACAGCGTTGGTGATTTCAGAGGCTTGCGTAAATACTTGGATTTATTAGAAGTTTAGTCAGCGGCGAAGCCAGAGTTACAAGTAGGATGAGGCATATTTTGATAATTTATTTTCTGAAAAATACAACTTTATAGGTATATTTACTGAAAAAAGTTTCAGTGTGAGGCATATTTTAGAAAACTCTTATGATCATTAGCATACTTTTCTAAATATTTGCCAAAAAAGCATTAATTCAATTCAAAGGTACAGACTTGAAATTTTTTGAGGAAGCAATTGCCCAGCCTTGCCAATGTGTGGCTTTGCCGCCGAGTTTAGTGGGTTTGAGAGAGATTTGTCTTCAGGATTTGAAGGCTGGGCCACACCTATGAGCTGATAATTTATTTTTCATGCTTAAATTTAGGTTATATTTGTTTTGAAAGGCAGTTTCTACTGTTCTGAATGATGAGTGCTTCTAAATGCTTTGCCTGTGTGTTTTAGTATTTTTATCATATTTTTAATTAATTTTGATTTTTGTATGCTTAAACATGAACTGTAGTTTTTTGTAAGGAATAGATTCTTGTACAGTTTCGTGCTTTTTTTCTTACTTGGATGCCTCTTTTTTTAATTTGTTGTCAGAAGTTTCTATTTGCTCTGTGTCTCCTTCTTTTCATTGTTTTATTTATGCTGAAGAAAAATAATCATTGTAACTTTTCAGTTTTCACTAAGATGGACTCCAGCTTCTATTACATTTTCGACGAGAGAGAGAGGGTCGGGGGTTTAGCTCGTACCACTCATATACCACATCCTTCATTAAACAAATTCAGTGTCAAAATGTTTTACATGTTATTGATAGTGACAGCTGACTACTAATTTTGAACAACTGAGCAGTTACAAAAGTATTACCTCTTAGCTTTGGATTGAAGTACTGTTTTCGAAAAACAATCATTTTATTATAATCCTACATGGTGTTGTTACACAAGGTAAATTTTATACCTTGGTACAATGTATAATGGCCTTTAAATCTTTGTGATTTATCAGGTGAGAAGGATACATCACTATGGCAGATGCCCAAGAAACTGACAAGAACATAGAGATTTGGAAGATTAAAAAGCTGATCAAGGCTCTTGAGTCAGCTCGTGGCAATGGGACCAGCATGATTTCCCTCATCATGCCGCCTCGTGACCAGGTCTCTCGGGTTGCTAAGATGCTTGGTGATGAGTACGGCACTGCCTCCAATATCAAATCCCGTGTCAATCGCCAATCAGTCCTTGGTGCCATCACCTCAGCCCAACAGCGCCTCAAGCTCTACAACAAGGTTCCACCCAATGGCCTGGTGCTCTATACTGGTACAATTGTGACCGATGATGGGAAGGAGAAGAAGGTTACAATAGATTTTGAACCATTCAAGCCAATTAATGCATCTCTGTACCTGTGTGATAATAAGTTCCACACTGAGGCATTGAATGAGTTATTGGAGTCTGATGATAAATTTGGGTTCATTGTTATGGATGGAAATGGCACATTGTTTGGTACACTGAGTGGTAACACCCGTGAGGTGCTTCATAAGTTTACTGTTGATTTACCAAAGAAGCATGGCAGAGGAGGACAGTCGGCACTTCGTTTTGCACGTCTGAGGATGGAAAAGCGGCATAACTATGTTAGAAAGACTGCTGAGTTGGCAACCCAGTTTTTCATTAACCCAGCCACAAGCCAGCCAAACGTTTCTGGGTTGATTCTTGCTGGTTCAGCTGACTTCAAGACCGAACTGAGCCAGTCTGACATGTTCGACCAACGTCTTCAAGTAAAAATTCTGAATGTGGTTGATGTGTCATATGGCGGTGAAAATGGATTCAACCAGGCCATTGAACTGTCAGCTGAGATACTTGCCAATGTTAAATTCATACAAGAGAAGAAGTTGATCGGCAAGTACTTCGAGGAGATTAGCCAAGATTCTGGCAAATACGTGTTTGGAGTAGATGATACCCTGAAAGCCCTGGAAATGGGAGCGGTTGAAACCTTGATTGTGTGGGAAAACCTTGACATAACCCGATATGCTTTAAAGAATAGTGTGACCGGAGAACAAGTAATAAAACATCTCAACAAAGAGCAGGAGGCTGATCAGAGTAATTTCCGTGACCCTGCAAACAATGCTGAGCTGGAGGCTCAGGAGAAAATGTCTTTACTTGAGTGGTTTGCAAATGAGTACAAGAAGTTTGGTTGTACTCTTGAGTTTGTGACCAATAAGTCCCAGGAGGGGTCACAATTCTGTAGAGGGTTTGGGGGTATTGGTGGAATATTGCGCTATCAGTTGGATATGAGGTCACTTGATGAGTTCTCTGATGATGGTGAGGTTTATGAGGACTCTGATTAGCAGTCAGCTGATCCGCACGGGGGATTGATCCACCACTAAATTCTGAGTAATTGATGAGCCAGAGGTTAGTTGATTCTTTAATAATATGGTTTGGACTTGTATAATGTGATGTAATCTAGGGGAAGTACTAGTACCTTGAGCACTTCACTGGTTAGTGGTTGCTAGTTTTGGGTTTTTCAGTTTCTTGTTTTGATCTGGTTCAGCTTCACCTTACATGGATTGGTATCTGCAACCTCTTTTTGGAAATTGTGTGGGTGTGACATAATCTAATCCAAGTTAGCCAATTAAAATAGGCAGACGAACTTACGACCTCTTAGTTTAGGACTTGGATTGAATAATATATTGAGCTTAATTGGCAGTATTTCTTCTCTGTCCATGTTAATTATTTTTCATGTGTCTGCCCTGTTTTTTTTTGCCTTTTCAGATCCAGTAATGGAGAATTAAGTTGTTACATTGGCTGAGGGAGCAAGAATATAAGTCTTTTTTTTTTGTTTCCCCTATTTTGCATGATATTTCAGCTTTCTTAGTGGCAGTGGTTGAACAAACAGTTGTGGCATTTTTGTTGTGTTCAATTGCTTAGTTGGTACCTAAGCTTTTGAGTTTTGAGTCTATGTATTCAACTAGTGGGTTTGTATACAGTTCTCTCCTTCATACTTGGTTAGATATATTCCTTTCACTGAGATTTTTTAGTCACACCAATTGTCTTATTTTATTGTTGCAATATCTGGTGGTTCTTGAAGAGATCCAGTGCATTTTTTTCCTTTAGGGTGTGCTCGAGGAGTTTAATTTGGAGGGGAGGGGAGGGAAGGGAAGGTAAAAAAATAATGGTTACTTGCTTTAGGAATTGCAACGGAAGGAAATAAAGAGGTTTGAAGGTTAAATCTTTCCATCGAAATCATTGATTTTGTTACCATCCAAATCGGAGTGTAACAACTTTCTTTATCTTGTCTTCCGTTCCTTCCCTTTCCTTCCTTCCTCTTTTGTGTCTGGAGCAGACCCTTAAGCTGAAGAGCTTAAGAGGTTCAAATGGCTATTTGTATAAAAATAGCAGCACAATTTGCCCCTAGCATGCTAAGTGGTTTCTTGCATAGTACATCTTAACTGAAATCAGCAAGTTCGCTCAGGTTGTAAAACAAACAATGGTAATACACTTTTCACCGCATTGACTCTTTTGTCTTGGTTATAAAACTCTTGGAAATTCTGTTCAACGTTTGGCTTTTTGCATTATTTGATCAGGTAGGGGGAATTGGCTATAATTGAATTAATGCTAGAATTAATTATTGAAAACGCAAGTTCTATTTTCTCATAGCTTTCATTGCTTTATTTAATTTTTGTTTTTGTAATCGGCTCACCAAGTCTGTACAACAACAACAACAATTAAGCCTTTAATCCCCAATTTGTTGTAGGCTAGAGATGGAACTCAAGAAGAATAGTTTTTTCCTCTTTGGTAATTCAAAGATCATTTCATCTTTTTAAAGATGATATAATAGAAACCGTAGCAATCTATTCCTCTGATCCTTCAATATCATCTGAAAAATAAAGTACTGAAACAATCATACGTTTCTCTACCAAGATCATTGATGCTAACTACAGGTGCTGACCATGTACAAAAGAAAAAATGAAATTTCTGTAAAAATCCCCAGCTTTTTGGGTAACAGTCACTTCATCTTTAGTTTTTGGAAAACATAAAGGCCCCTTGTTTTGTAGAAAATTCAAAGGCAAACCCTAGCAGAGTTCTCTTGAGATTAATATTAGCACACGCAATTAACAGGATACACATAATGAAATGACAACCTGAACTTAAATAGATCGACCATTCAAATTAGAGTAACACATAATGAAAATAAACTATAATTCAATAAATAACTAATTTGTTTTGTGGCCAACTATTTTCTTGCTTCTTCAAACATCTTTGACAAAGTGTTGAAAAAGCCATCTCTCTATCTAAATATAATTAATTTATTTAATTTCTGATAAAAAAAATCGGCTCAGATATGAACTCTCATCAAATAGTGCAGCCTAAAATAAAGAGAAACATTTTACACTCATCTCTGTTTCCAAGGTAAACAGTTTTTTTATACTGGGTTAAGATATTATTTCTACTCTCATCCGTTAAAAAAAAAATCTCACTTTTTTTATAGATACAATTTTTAAGATCATTGAGTGACGGCCGTTTTAATTCTTTAGAAAAAAGGAAACCATTCTTTATATATTACTAGACTTTTTATATAAACATTCATCGAATTTACAAATTTCAGTCTCCAAGCTCTGCTGACCGTTGTAATTTTCTTAATTGATAAAACCTACAAAATCATAATTTGGGGGGGGGGGGGGGGGGGGGGGACAAAATAAAAGGAAAACTCTAGTTGTTGTTCGATAAAAATGAGCGCTGATCAAGAATAACATTGGTTTCTATTGAGTGCACAAACGGATTCAGAATTTTGATCAGGATAGTATTTTTACATATAAAGATAAAAAAATATAAATTTCATCTAAAATATTGAATATCATAAAAATAGTATGTTTTACATATTAAAAAAACAAACGTAGATAAAATATAATAACACCTACAAAATAAAATCAAGTCGCTGACGCTAACACGTAGACAAAAAACAAACGTTCAATGAAAATAACTTGAAATATCAAATTCAAAATAAAAAAATATTCATTTTGATGTGGAGCTTTTTTTTGAGTAATTGAAGCGGAGCAAACTACGATTTCTTTTTTGAGTGAGTCTATTATGGACAAAAAAAATTAAAGTCAAATCAATTACAATCATTGATCGTTATCAATAATTGTGCAATCAAATTGATTTTGCATCAATAATAGTACAATCAAGTTAATTTTGATCATAGCATAATTTGCCTTCTTTTTTTTAGGGAAATCAAAGCTTAGCGGAGTGATTGAGTCGTGAGGGAATCAGATTAGCGAAGAAATTGTTTTCAGCTGAAATTTTAACTATCAACGGCTCATTGGAGGATTCAGGATAGGACACTGTTTATATTCAGATTTGAGCACAATTTCTAATTCCTACTGAATTTGTACGGAAATTCAAAATTAAGAGTAAGACAGTTGGGATTTTGTTCTTCTACCGAGCGGTACCGCACCTCGACTGCCAGATGGACAATCAGGAGGGGTTTAGGTCTGAAACACGAATTACGAAGAAATCGGACGATCCCGAAAGCGTGCAAAGCGGTGCCGCACATCAGACAATCTCATTTCAAGACAGTTGCCCTATCCTAGAACACTGTAGATCTACCCCCTGATTGAGTGCGACTACCAAAGATATCTGTACTGAACTCGTCTTGGTTGGTCAAATTTGGCCACAAATCTTTCAAAATATCCATACTGGAGACTCTCAAGGGTATTTGCTGAGGTAAAGGTAGAAAATATGACCATGCAAAATAAACAGTTGAACTTTTTAATAAAACTAAAATCACTTCCCTAATAGTGAATAACTTCATACAACGATACAAGTACACAATAAGTTGGTAGATTAACTTGAAGGATTCAGGCTTCCAGGTTCAATTTTTTAGGGCTTGCTAGTGGCTACTGAACTGAAGAGTTCAACATTAAGGATTATCTATCTAGCGACTAGCTGCTTCCTAGCTACACTTTCTAAAATGATACAACAAATAATCCTAGGTATCACTGAAAGAAAAACACTAAAAAGGCGGTATATGCATTACTTCAAAAAATGAAGAAAAATAAATAAATAAATAAAACAAAAGATGGCATTGTAGGCTGTAGTTTGTGTCATACTTGATTATGTTGTCCTTGAAGAGTTGCTCGTGTTTTATTCATATCTTCTGAAGCATGTCTCTGAACCAATAAGCAGACTTCTTAGGGTATCGCTTTAGATCATTAAAATCTACATAAACTAGGCCAAAACGGGATGTATAACCCATCTTCCACTCAAAATTATCCAACAATGACCATGCAAAATAGCCAATTACATTTGCACCCTCATCAATCCCTTTCTTCATCTCAGATATGTAACTTTTGAAGAAGTCAATTCTTTGTGTGTCATTCAAGGCTTTGGAAAGTTCTAAATCACCTGGTTGATCCACACCTACAAATTTCACACTTGTTAAAATCTGGACATGTTTTGATGGCACAGAAACCGTCACAAATTAACAGCCAAGGGACCTACAAACTATACAAATTCTGTTATAACTTTATTAAAAACAATATACTTTTTTCAGAATTATTTGATTAGGGTTTTTATCCTTCATTTACTTGATGATTATCTTATTTTTCTGTGGAATTTCTGTGGCAATTTGGAGACCTAATGCTGTTGAGGGATAATGAGATAGAAGGTTGACAAATAATATGCATCACTTGCCATTTATGAGGCCAATAGTTGCATTTCATTTAAATGTATTACTAGTAGGTTAATTTATAGTCTAGAGTTTCTGTGGCAATTTGAAGTTGTCACATATATATAGAGAGATTATTGTGAAAACTTTTGTTCAAATTATCACTTTCTGAATTCAAAATTTTAATTTAAGTTGCTCAATAAATTCTTTATATCAAAATTTTGTAGGAAATCAAGTTTCATTATTTTTAGAGATTTCTAGATTTTTTAATATTTTTTAAAACGACCCTGTTTAATATTAAAAAATGACCTGTTCATGGCCATTTTTAAAAAATATTTAAAAAATAATCAGAAAACTCTAAAAATCACGAAATTTTTCTACAAGATTTGATATGAATAATTTATTGAGAACTTAATCAAAATTTTGAATTCAAAAATTTATAATTTGAACCGTTTGAATTTCGAGCCGAATGCAAACGTTTTCACAATAGTCTATCACGCTTTTAACTCAAAAACATACTTAAGCATCTTCAAATTTTGATTATTCATGCTCAATAATTTATTTATATCAAAATCTTGTGGGATACACAAAATTCTATTTTAGAGTTTTTTGGCTCCAAAATAATAATAAAATAATCAATATTTATACAAACAATAGGCCACTTTCAAAAATTCAAACTAAGTACTTTAAAGCCTCTACAAATGGATTTTTTTTGTATCTCGCTAGATTTTTTATCTAAAGAAATTATTGAACGTAATAAATCGAAATTTTTAGACAATTAAGCATGCTTTTTAGTTAAGAGCATGAAAGGTCTTGGTGTTCCTGCGAGCACCATAGTCTTACTCCTAATATATCTACTTGTAAGAAAAGGGCTAATTTCTTCTTTTACCATTTTCAGCAATTATGACAGTTGGGTTGCCATACTTCTCCTTGATGTAATGAATGACGCCATACATGCTGCTCGGCACGATATAAAGCCAATCAGAGTTCGCCTACAGTTTTTTGTTCATTGATATAAGCTTATACTCTCTAGCAAAAACTGATAAAATTATAAATAGAATGGTAAGAGATCACCTTTGGCCCTATTTGTAAGCCCTTGCGCTGAACTGAAAAATCCAATGGAGGAATTTTTATTATTTAATTAATGATACAATCTATTTCCTCAAAATACACACACACAATCTGGAAGAGTAATTTGGTATATGTCTCTATATATTTGGTGATTTTGGGGAATTTGAACCGGATAAATTTGGTACAATTTGATAGAAAGCAAACACCAAAAGAATTTGGTGGCACATACCAAAAATAAGATTTGGGTTGACAGGAGTTGCCAAATGCCTCAACTAGTCCGGGAACAAAATTGAATACTCGGTTTTGGTAGGTAAAATATAAAGCTTGGTGGTACCAGTACCTTTTTGGAAATTAATGAAACAAAATATTGCTTACATGACCATTTAACCTGCCAATCAGCTCCATAGCTAGACGGTGCCTTATTTTTATCAATTTTTGACCCCTTCATATAGTAGCCTGTGTATTGGTTGATACCTATGTGATCATTAGATCCCTTAACTAATGCAATTTCATCCTGTGTGAATTTCGGTAACCTCTCTTTAACTATCTGCTGCATTATCTCAGGGTAATGCCCGTTTATTAAAGGGTCCAGAAACCTGTGGTATAAATACTATTAGTTCTTCACAAATTATTATTTATTCACCGAATACTTGGTTTGTTTTATGTTTAATCAAGATCCTACCAGCCAACATGAAAATCTCTGGCCCTCTGGGCAGCTGCCTGATCCTCATGGGAGTTGCTGTGGGGTTCATACCAATTGAAGTCGAGAACAATACCTATCTTACCCTTCTGAGTAACCTGGCAAAAGTAAAAGAGAAACATGCAACAGATTTCCTGCATCATCGGTATGCAAATCAAATCCCCTTAAATTGCTTTGCCAATAAACTGCACAATGCTCTTAGCATTGCATTATAAGAAATTTTAAGCATACAGTAGGACACTTTGAAGTTCAGTACTTGCAAATAAGCCTTTTTAAGTATCATTGGCAAATGCTTTACAGCTTTCAACCTTGTATTTATATAAATGTGTCACCAACCTCTTATGTAAGAGCTGATTAGACGGAGGGATCCCCTATCCCCCTTTCTATTTGATTTAGTAACAGATGAATTATGTAAAAGCTTAACTAAAGATAATCTGCAAAAGGCTGCCCACTACTTCTGTGGTGGTGTTGAAACAGCTGAACAATAACTTATTTTGCCCTCAATACATAGAAAATTTGATTATGAATGTGAAGGTGTAAAAATTGTAACATCAGTGGGCTCAATTTGAATTTTTTATCAAATATGCCATTTCACTATTTTTAATAAAATAAAATAAAAACAGAAGAGCTGTTTTATTATTGTGGTTTGTGCTATTTGTTGGTGTATCTTGCAACATTGGCATAATGTATGTTTCTCCGATACAAATCCTAAATCCCTGAGAGAGATAATAATATTTCTGCTCTCTCTATACTTTCTTATTGGCCAGGGGCTATGGCGGAGAGTGTTAAACAGTTGATAGCTGCTTGGATGCCAGTAAATATGGAAAAACCAATTCAAGAAATGAAGATTCTACTTGTAATGATGTTGATAACTGCTCAGGCTTAAAAGCAAAAGAGCAGGTTTTAGTTTTTACTTTTATTATGCTGTTCAGATATGGTTTGTAATAAGCAAAGTGATATACTTATGTTCTGGTACCTAGCAAATCTGATGCCCATACAGTGTTTCTTTTTGGGTTGGTTTTCAGATCTCAATGATGGCCCACAAATAAATACCGAGTGGTTTCCTCATGTAGCTACTATTCTCCCATTAAAAGATAAGTGTTTGTTGCATGAAAAGTCAGACAGCAATGAAGCTTTTAACTGAGACCATATCATCTCTTGGGATGTAGTTTTTGGGATAGTAATTAGGTTTTTGTTAAGTAATGTAAGACTTTGTTGGATGATATTAATGACAAGGTACCATGAGCTACTCTTTGAATAAGTAGGGATCTGTTAGCAATTATGTCCAAAATAACTACACCTATCAGAAGTGCCCCAGGAAGACTACATAGCATCATGCTATTTCCTTACTTGATATTTTCCGCGGTATCTCTTCACGGCTGTTGCATGGGAAAGTAATAGATTGTGTGCAACAATGTATGGCTCTGTTGCAGAGTTGCCACCTGCCGAGCAAACAGTGCACCGGGCTGGGGCATGTATCCCCAGGTCATAGCCTAATGCTGTCAAAACTCTAGGTTCATTAATTGTGAACCAGTTCTTTACTCTATCTCCATATGTCTTGAAACAGAAGTCAGCATAATCTGCAAATACATCCCTGCAAAATATTGACATTTATCACATATGTTTAAATTTTTCACAATTTCATTTGCCTTTTTATTTAAGTGGTTTCTTGTAGGTTAGGCATGCATTTCTCCTTTCTTTCATTTTATCCAGCTAGAGGGAGAGAGAGAGGAATCTCTTTTGTCTATATCCCAGTTTTAGCATTCCAGTTTTTGAATATTTGCAATATACTTATTTTCTGAATGAATATTTTTTCACAATAACATCTACAGACATGTGTGCATGTCCTACTATGCATCAAATATTTCTCCATGAAGGTGTTCAAAATAGAGTGCGAGAACATGGTTTCCCAGCAATGCCTTCACATATTTTGTGTGATGCAATAAAAAATTCCACTTTCAATTTAAGCAGAAATAGAGATAATTGATGGATAAGAAAGCATAAATGCATGTTTAAAAGTTATTCTGATATACACCCTTTCAGAAAAAATAGGTGCAGAATTGTTAAAACATTGGAGAAAGGGGATATTGCTATCATTCATTTAATCATTTCAAAAAGAATGGAATAAGCAAAATTCGAGGGAGGGAGGCAGGGAGAGGGGGAGGGAGGTGGGAGAGAGAGAGAGAGGAGTGGAAGAAAATAGAGACACAACAAGAAGGAAGCCCAAAATATGCCTAAAAGAACACACAGGGAAAAGGTCTTAAATAGGATTTGAGTTGGCACACAAATCTTACAAGGTACAATAGTTACTAAACATTTATCTAATCTTGGGTAAACTTACATGATCTTTGGACTTAGCCAGCCCTGATATTTCGTCTCGAGTGCAAGTGGCAGATCAAAATGATAAAGCGTTGCATATGGAGTTAGGCCTAAATAAAAATATTGATTGAAAAGCTTAAGCATATTTTCTAAAGATTATTGGTCTCAAACAAGGCCTGCTACCATGACTATGGTACAATTTTGTCAGGTTTGGATATGAAATTATTCTTACAGAAAAATTTATTAAAACAATTCACATATTTTCTGATAATGTCCTTTTGTTACAAGGAATGGTGAGAAATATTGGGAGACTATGGTACAATTATCTTAAAATTTGTGTATGGCATTCAGCATACCTAAATAAATTTATTGATCAATAGAATTTATGCATTTTTATCTGATAGTTGTTGACTTGAGATTAGGACTACTATCAGGGACAATGGAATAATTTTCTTAGTTGCACCTCCACAGACAGCATAATTGCCAAAAAAAGTCGGAGTAGAAAACTATTTAAAACATAACCCAAATTGTCTTGCACCATACCAGTCAGGATTAGTGCCACTATATGCACCAAGAAATCAAAATCCTGTTGAGAAAAGCTGTCATACCTTGTTGAAGCACGTAGTTTATCAAATTGTTATAATATTTTACACCTTGTGGATTAACTTCTCCTTCCCCCTCTAAAAGAGAAAATAATCACTATCAGTTCTACCTGTGTTAACCGTTAACCGGATCAGTTGAGAATGATTCAAATGAACATGTAAAAAGGCACAAGCAACCTGGAAATATCCTTGACCATGAGATTGAAAAGCGGTAGGCATCAAAATTCAGCTGTTTCATTAAGTCTACATCTTCCTGTGTAGTAACCAAACAAACAGATATGATTATTATGGTTTGAAATGCAATCTGATATCTATCAGATTTCGGAGTTAATTAGGTCAGGTACCTTGTAGAGATGATACTCATCTGCTGTCACAGTGGCATTAGACTTGTCCGCAATATTCTCTATTAAGGAAATAGTGTAGTTACAATTAAGTCATCTTTTAGTGAAAGAAAGGGTAAATGCCAGAACAGGTCCTCAATTATAAACACATTCAAACTACCACCATCCTAGTCTGACTTTTGTTAACTATCCGGTACTGCTGTTTTGTCCAAGTTGGAGAACTCATTCTAAATTATGCAATTATGGATTCTTATTTGAGCCTAGCAGCCTGCAATTTATCACTCTTTCATGTATTGCCAAGCAAGCATTCCCTCTATAATCAAAAAGTTTTGCTTTACATGTCGTTCTTATGATGAAATATTTTCTATAACCAGCACGACATATTCTTCTTCCCAAGACTATGTCAAATTTCAACCAAAAAAGGGTATTAATTTATTACTACATCTTAGCAAATTTTCTATCTTTTTCCCATTACAAAATCTTGGCCTCCATCATGATAATTTCTGGCTTCACCAATCCTTATAGCAACAACAGAAGGCTGAAATAACTTCGGAGACATGGAAAGGAAACTTTCTGACATTATTAGCAAGTGCCATAACTAAGCAAATTACAGCATAGCCTTAAAGTCACTTTAACTTGTTTAGTGAAGTAAAAAAGTGAATTACATTTTGGCCTTATCAACAAGAATCGTAACCTTTACCACTAGAACTTAAATTGATAGAAACTAATTTCATTCATAACTTTCTCACTCTTAAAATCAACTAATGGACCATTATCCTTTCAAGTTTCTCAAATTCATTGAAAGTCAAGAATCACTTCATAACTCACTTGGTGTCTGAGTAAATTGATCCCAAATGCAGGGGCCTCTTCCATCTTTGAGCGCCATGCCTTCCACCTGGTACGCTGATGCAGCGATACCGAACACAAACTCCTTTGGAAAATCAGCCCGGCTCAGCCCATTCAAACCAGCCGGTGTGATCCGGGCCGGTTCATGTCTAAACAATGTTCTCCCATTGTTGGAGAACAAGACAACGGCCGTGACAACGAGACAGATTATGAAGAAGATCAGCAATGGAATGGCGCGCCTCAGCATTTCCTCTCTCTCTCGCTCTTTGCGTTGATTGTAGGAGAGAGAGAAAGATGAAGATGGCTTGAGAATCTGAGAGGTTTTGCGCTTGGTATACATCTCTAGTTGCATAGATCGCACAGCATTTGTGTTTATTGCGAAGATGGTTTAATTCAATTGATTTTCGCTAGTCAACGGTCGAGCGCAGAGTCGATGCCTGGATTGGTCGGATCCTGAATTCCAGATCGACAACGACAAGCGTAGTGAAAGTCCAAAGGTCAGGCGGGCTTTACAAA
Source organism: Eleocharis quinqueflora (assembly GCA_964058865.1). Lineage (NCBI taxonomy): Eukaryota > Viridiplantae > Streptophyta > Magnoliopsida > Poales > Cyperaceae > Eleocharis > Eleocharis quinqueflora. The sequence continues at coordinate 43,146 of CAXKVX010000306.1, read as the reverse complement.
GGCCGAGCCTAAAGAGCCAACGAAAAAGTCGGATAAGAGCCGAATGTAAATATGATTTAATAGAGGTCGAGTCATAAAATCTTTGTTCTAAGAAAATATGTTCGGCCCCTCTAAAACCCGTTCTTATCAGGTCCTCGGGGTTGTAGAGGATCGGATCAGGACCGGGTAATAAAGGTTTTGGTCTATTTTTAATTTATTTTTTTTAATTGTGAAAGAGTTGATAAGAGTATGAGGGACTGACATGAGTAAGAATTGCAGAGAGCCAGATCAGGGCCGGACGGGGTCGTGGCTTGAAAGGACGGGGTAAATAGGGGCCTGTATTTTTTGGAACGAATCTGACCCTTCTAAGACCCGACTCTTATAAGACCTGACCCTTTCAAAATCTTACTAAGGATCGGATCAGGACTGAATCTAACAGGGACTTTACAGGAGTCAGGCTGAGGACCGAGGGCTTATGGCATATCACTAGACAAGCGGCGAGTCAGTGTGTGATGTACAATAGGCGTGCAAACGCGCTCCCGCATATACATGCGACAGAAAAAATCATTACCACACGTCGAGTAGCAGAGGGAGCATGAAGAATCAATGAAAAAATGGCACTGTTGCGAATGTGAAACGTAGAAGCGGTGTCACTGCCTTCTTTACTGGAAGACGAAATACAGAGGACGTGCGTCAACCAGCTGAACAAACACACAACGAGCGGTAGAAGAAATCGGCAAAAAAAGTTTCGCACTGTTGCGAACGGATAGTACAACGCGTCAATCTACGAAGAAACACGCAGACAGAGGCAGAAGAAATCGTGAAAAGAAAAATGTGTCACATGTTCATGAAATTTCCCCATTTTCAGTACAATGATATAGTTCAAATGTGTCACATGTTCACGAATGAAAAAAAAGAAAAGTGTGGATGATGCTGTGGAAAAAAGAGAGCTGTGGATGATGTGGCAAAAAAGATTTAGAAAAAAACGACGCATGACCAAGAGGGAGTTGCGGGAAACAAACTATGGCGATGTGTGGCCAAAATAAAATGGGTGTTACGCGTAAAAAAAATATTCACTGTTCACAAATGAACAGTATCACATATTTAACAATGACATAGTTTAAGAGTAATGTTATCCTGCTTGCGCAAGCAGCGCTTCTTCTGTGCTTGCAAATCTCGTCCAATATTTTTTGTCAAGATTCGTGCCGAAAAATTGCGCTGGAATTTAATTTAACCGTCAAATGGACTCTCCATTTTCAACTCGATAGAATCCTTTCTGCCTCTCCGCCACTCCTCACCTCTTGTCCAACCCTAAATTTCGCCTCCCGTCACTCGGAGACGCCTCTCCGCCACTCGATTTCGCCTCTCCGTCAATCGCCACCCAGCAGCATCGCCTCTACAGACGACAATAGGTAGTGTCCTCATCGCCTCGCCATTTTAATTTTCAGTTGGTTTTCTGTGTTTTGTCAGTAGGAATTTTAGTTTTCAGTTGGTTTTCACTCTCAGTTTAGTGCTCGAACAACATATTCTTTTGTCCTCATCGCCTCTACAGTGCTTGAACTCGGATTAAGATTTTTCTGAGTTATTGAACAATATATTGTTTGAGAGAGGAGAAATGCACAATAACTATCAGTTAAGTGCTATGTGGAAATTTTATTTTGTGAAATCAGCTGGTTAAGTCGATTTAAAATTGTTCTGGTAAAAAAATAATTTTTCTGATTCAGGCGATCTGAACTCAACTTGTATTACGTGCTAGGTATTTTTCTTTGTTTTCAGTTTGTGAAATCAGCTGTAAGAGTTTATTTGCTCCTAATAGGTTTGTTTTCAGTCTTTGGTTTATTTTGTTTTTATGTGAAATCAGCTGTAAGACTTGTATTTCTTTGTTTCCAGTATGTGAAATCAGCTGAGATGTCGCTTGGAGCTTCTTGTAGTGGTGTAGCTGCCTCTGTTAGCTCGACTTCTTCCTTAGACTCATCCAACAATGATGACAATGGTCACATAAATCTATGGGTACATACTCTCTTGAATTATGTTAATTATTTTGGAGTTGTAAGAGTTTATTTGCTTCTAATAGGTTTGTTATTAAACTATGTACTTATTTCATGTATAACAGATGGATGGAGACGATCCTTATGTTGGATTTAAAGAATTTCCACCCCTAGAGTTAGAAGATATTGAGGAAGGTGAGGAAGTGGAAATAGAAGAAATTAAGAAAGTTAATGGAGAATCAGCTGAAGGTGAAGAGGAAAAAGAAGTACATGGGCATATTTTGTGAAAAAACAACAAGAGGATCCTGAGTTTTTTTATGCTATAGATGCAGATGTTGAAGGACATGCATGACATATATTTTGGGTAGAGGGTAGAGCAAGAATGGCTTATTTGGAGTTCGGAGACGTTGTCACGTTCGATACTACCTACAACACAAATAGATATAGCATGCCACTAGCACCATTTATTGGGGTGAACCATCATCGCCACTCAATCTTTTTTGGTATGGCCCTTATTAGAAATGAGAAGGAGATCAATTTTATTTGGCTATTTGAAATTTGGTTGAAAGCAATGTATGGAAAGAGGCCAAAATCTATTATAACTGATCAAGATCCAGCAATGAAGGCCGCTATTAAAGTGGTTTTTCCTAGCACTACACATAGATGTTGTCAATGGCACGTGATGCGAAAAGCATGGGAGAAGTTTTTGAAGTTGTACCATACAAAGCAAGGTTTAGAAGATGAATTGAAGATCGTAATTAACCGTAGTTCAACGGTGGAAGATTTTGAAGAGGCTCGGGGTAAGATGCTAGAAAGGTTTGGAATTAAGGATGAAGGTCATTGGAAGGTGATGTATGACAAAAGAGATGATTGGGTGCCAGCATTTTTTCGTGACAAGTTTTTTGCGGATATGTCCACCACCCAACGAAGCGAGAGTATGAATGCTATCCTAAAATTGTGGTTGGACAACCACACTTCCATTTATCAGTTCGTACGAAGAATTGAAGCAATGATAGATGGTATTTGGGATAAAGAAAGTGATGAGGATATCAAAAACATCAATGAGATACCACGATTGTGGTCTCTTTACCCAATAGAGTATGAGGCACGTCGCATTTACACAAGAAAAAACTTTGCTGTTTTTAAGGAAATATTAAAAGAGAGTTGCATAGGTGTTGTTGTCGAGAATGAAAGAGATAAAAGATATGAAGTTAATATAAAAATTAACCCGCTTGTTGGAATATGGAAATCAGAGTCATTCATTGTTGATGTTGACAAAGCCACCGAAACTTTCTCTTGCAGTTGTAAAGGGTTCGAGTTTGAAGGATTTTTATGTCAACATGCAATCAAGGTATTACTTCACGTGGGGCTGGAGCATCTCCCCGAAAGATACATTCTGCAGAGATGGTGTAAGGGAGCTAATAGTAATGCAAAGAGGAATGTTGAAGAAAGATGTAGAGATTTGGAGTACACATCTGAAGCACTTAGGGCATTTAGAAAGGCTAAATTATTTTTAGAGTACAAGAAGGTTGAAGAATTAGCTACAGACGAAGCAGACTAGTTTGAGATGGAACTGTCCAGATTTGGGAAATTACAGAGTGACTTGAATGCAAGAAAGTGCAGCATTATAGGGTTTGACGCGGCAGCTGTTGTGACAGTCACAGAAGAATCTGAAATAAATTCGACTCCAGTAACCTATATGGATCCTCCTATGTCACAATGCAAGGGGCGTCCAAAAAGACCCGGAAGGATGAAGCCCACATTCGAACTAATTGGAAAACAAGGGATAACTTGCAGCTATTGCCACACCAAAGACACTCACAACATCAGGACATGCCCAAAGGTTTGATCTTTTCCTCACACTTAATCCTTATTTTAATAGTTGCAGCTATTTTAATAGTCAATTAATCCTTATTTTGAATGATTTGTAGCGTTTAGAGGATCTTGCCAAGGAGCGCAGACATGCAGAGGCTCCCGAAGATTTGAGTCAGTAGTGATTCAGATAATAAAGGTTTAGTATAAGAAAAGGGTATAATGGGAACATTTAGTTTGTTGCATTTAGGTTGCTGCACATATAAATTTTGAAGCATTTAGTTTTAACTATATAGAAGGAATAAAGCACAAACATTATAACATTAAAATGGATATGTCATAAGTAAACTAAATTAATCACATCATGTTGCTACTCTGAAATAAGTTTTCGGGTCAATTTCTGTTATATCAGCGAATTTCTTTGTCAAGTGAATTTCATTGTCACAGCTCACTTGCATTTCCCACATATATAATTTCAGGCTGTTGTCATGATGTTCAATTTCCAACAATACCGGCACATCCAGGCACCAGGCTGTTGCAGATTGATTTCTGGATGATTTCCTTTGACGCAGATTGAGTCAGCAGTTAATTAAGGATGTTCTAGATTATAGTTAGAGAGTAATATATGTAACACTATGTTGTACTCTTCAATTTTCTTAACTTATTTCTAGCACCTGCAACTTGATGTACTAGATTAGAGTAATTGAATGCTTGTTCAAACTTGATGTAACACTATGCTTGTTCAACCTGCAACTCATTTATAACTTATTTACTAGAAAGTGCAATTTGAATGCTTGTTAAAACTTATTTGTAGCAAGTATTGTTTTTTTTAAGTATGCAATTGTATTGTATTTCTAAGAGTAATTGAAGAATCTGAAATAGGCGCATCTAAAACAATGAGATGATGTTGCAACGTATGTTGTACTGTTTTTTCTACTCTATTTCTACTCTCTGTTGCCACTTCTTACTATATTTCTACTCTCTGTTGGAATTGTTCAAACTTGTTGCCACTTCTTACTCTATTTCTACTCTCTGTTGTCAAACGAATTATGAGATGATGTTGCAAACAATGAAATCACATGATTGAAATAAACTTACATTCAAAGCATTATTGAAATCACATAATTGAAATAAACTTACAATCTAATTCCAACATATATTGTCATTACATCATTCAAATCACAAAATTCAAATAAACTTACATTCGCATTACTTCCTACTACATAACACTAGGCCACATCATCTCTACTAATAAGTCATCATCCCTACTAATAAGCCTCATTAACTAAATTAACCAAGCTTGACAATTACAACACATAACAAAAATGCCATCATAGAGAGATTTATTGCAAAACCCATAATCATAACATTCTTAATAAATGCAATTTGCTTTCTATCATAGAAAGGATAATAATGCACCTCATCGCACCAAACGCGAAAAAACTACCATCAGTGCAGTAGCACTCATAAAACTCTCGACCCGAATTGCTTGGAGTAGTAGAGATCTTCACCTCGCATGGAAATCTACATTTTCTACAATAATACAATGGAGCCTTTGATGCAGAGTTGTCGACAATTTCTGTTTTCATGTCTCAACCAACAAATCAAGTGATGCACCTGCAATTAGATATGATAATTTGAAGCTAATACAAATCAATGATATATTTTCAAGCTGATTTGGAAGCTTAATTTCAAGAAACCATGGACGAATCACTAACAACTGTGTTAAAAACCAGTAAAAGAAAACCAAAGCAACTGATACCACAAAGCAACAACCATGGACGAATCACTAACAACTGATACCACATCGAAACCAGCTGATTCATCTCAATATAATTACCTATGTTATCATTTAATATATTTACCTTGATGTAAATTGATGTACAAGTTGCCAGCACCAACAATGTCCAACATTCACAACGTTAAAAGCTACTGAGTTAAAAATCAGTAAAAGAAATCGAGTGGCAGAGAGGCGATGAGGACACTACCTATTGTCAAAGACAAAAGACAGAAAACCAATTGAAAACTAGAAAAATCTGAGAGTGAAAATATATTGTTCAATAACTCAGAAAAATCTTAATCCGAGTTCAAGCACTGTAGAGGCGATGAGGCGATGAGGACAAAAGAATATGTTGTTCGAGCACTAAACTGAGAGTGAAAACCAACTGAAAACTAAAATCCCTACTGACAAAAGACAGAAAACCAACTGAAAATTAAAATGGCGAGGCGATGAGGACACTACCTATTGTCGTCTGTAGAGGCGATGCTGCTGGGTGGCGAGTGACGGAGAGGCGAAATCGAGTGGCGGAGAGGCGTCTCCGAGTGACGGGAGGCGAAATTTAGGGTTGGACGAGAGGTGAGGAGTGGCGGAGAGGCAGAAAGGATTCTATCGAGTTGAAAATGGAGAGTCCATTTGACGGTTAAATTAAATTCCAGCGCAATTTTTCGGCACGAATCTTGACAAAAAATATTCGGACGGGATTTGCAAGCACAGAAGAAGCGCTGCTTGCGCAAGCAGGATAACATTACTCATAGTTTAATATCTAATGAGATCCGAAATAAAATAACCAATTACGATTCCCATGCGGCTTGTTTGCAAATGATATTCAAGTTTTATCACATGTCAGGAATTGATCTGATCATGATACTGATATATTTTAGTCGCAGCTTCTCTTGATTATTTTTCTTAACAGTTTGATCATTATGATATTTTATATGTGAATTTATATGTGGTTTTATATATAAAAAATTTCTAATTTCTAATATTATGTCTTTCATTTCCGTCTCCCACTCTCTTTCATATTTTATCTTAGGGAGCTGATACATAGATATCATATTTGATACCGACTATTGATACTGATTTTATTATGCATCTTTAGTTGAATTATACTGCATATTATTTGAGTTATTATGCATGTTATTTTTTTTAATGAAATAATTATACATGTTGTCGATTTTATTATGCACTTTTAGTTGAGTTATCGTGCACATTATTTGAGTTATCATGCATGTTATTTTTTATAATGAAATAGTTATACATGTTAATTTCTGTACTGAAATAATTATTATGATATAACATGCATAATTACTTAAATAATGTGCATGATAACTCAAATAAAGGTGCATAATAAAATCGGTATCAATAGTTAGTATCAAATGTGATATCTACGAAACATTATCCTATCTTAGTCTTATTTTGTCTTATATCTTTTTAAATACTTCTTTTTATCTTTTACTGTATCTTTCTTCTTTTATTTTCTTTTTTTTTTTTATCTTTTTATCTTTTTCTTATCTTCTCTTTCACGAGAAGTTATGAGAAAACTGTTAAAAATGAAAATAATATTTAAAGTGACGATAGATCTGAAAATGAAGAAGTGATCACACATCAAAAAAATAAATAAACGAAAGACAACAAATGCCTTAAGAATATCTCTGACTTTTTTCGTATTCACCATAATTATAAGTCTAATGTATAATGTAACTAATTTGAGTCACTCTATTTAGATCCTGTTCGGAGCAAATTCATAGATGGAATAGGAAATGGAAATTGATCTAAAAAGTACCGTACAGATGGAAAAAAATAAGTCTGAGTTGATTTTCATTTTCTCACTTAGCTGGATTTACTCCGAACACGTCCTTAATGTGTGGATGTATAATGTATTTTAATTCATCATTGGTATCAACAATCGGATCCACTTATAGCTCTGCATTTTTCAATTATTTATTTTTTAGAATAACGGTCAAAATTATTGAATTCTTATGAAAAGGGCCTCTCTCGCATCCTGTCTCACCACCGATTACAAAATCATATATATTAGCATAATTAAAATATACATTTATTAAAATTTTATAAAATCCTCAAGCAAATTTATATTCGTTAGAAATTTGAGAATTAAAATGCAGATTCAATTGTACTATTTAGTGAATGCTAGTATGATCATCTGAGAAGTTAGTATGACCATCTGTTTTATTTAGTATGATCATCATATGAGCTAGTATGCATGAACAGATCCAGCGTAGGCCAGCGAGGCAAGCATACCCCTGGATTTTCTGTTGCAAATAATCTTGTATGTATATAATATCACAAAGGCAAGAAAAATATAAAAAATGTAGGAGAAATTAAGATAGATTTTTAATTTTTTGTAAATATTTCGGTGAATAAAAATTTATCCATTAACATTTTTAATGTTTCAGGGGTAAAGAAGAGGACTGCAAAAGACATGGAGTTCTAAAAACATTTTCAATCTCAAAATTTTCGGCTTTAATTCTTCCTGAGAATCATACACCATAATTTGCATCTCTTTGCGGGCCACAAGTCCCTTTGCAGACCGCAAAGAACAATGTACAAAAGCCCAAATCCAAAAATTAGAAAATTTTATGAACTTTTCAATTTTTAACACTGTTTGCGGGGCTGCAAAGACATTTTTGCGATCGAAAGTATTAAAAATCTCGAAAAATTCATAAATCTCTGACAATGGTTTAATCTGTAAATTCACCATCTTTGCGGTCCGTAAACTATTTTTGCGAACCGTAAAACATGACCAATTCTGAGACCGATAAAACTCAGAAAAGACGAGGACAGTTTGCGGGTTGTAGATCAATCTTTGTGGGCTGCAAACTTGGTGAAGCTGAGAAGCTGGCTGTATTTATAACCGAATTAGTTTGTCTTTGCGAGTCCCAATCATGCTTTGCAGACTGCAAAAAAAAGAATTGTTGGCAAGGGAAAACCTCTCCCCTTCTCCCTCTCTCCCAAACTAATCCTTCTTATCATCTTCTCCTCCATTTTCGACCTCAACACCTCCAACCTCCACATCCAGTACTCATGGTTGCCCCCGATCGACCCGAGATCACCTTTGTGCTCTCCTCTCCACCCTCTCCTCGTTTCTCACCTCCATTTCCTCCTTCCACCTCTCACTTTCTCCATCTCACACCTAATCCAACTCGTTTGACCTGTCTCACCCTCTCAAACACTCACACCCTCCTCTCCTCGTACTTCTATACACATTGGTGCTCTTGACTTCTCCGATCACGCACCCCTTGGCTGGTTCGACCAAAACCCTCGACGCTCAAATTTGACCAGCTTCACTTCACCTCGATTTCTCGATGTTATGTCGCTTCAACAACACCAAATTGGTTTAATCTTTCAATTCTCTAGAATTCGGTTGTATCTCTAAGCTTCACTCTTTTCAATATCAATTTTAATTCTGCAAAAACCAAGGTTTAAACCAAAAATTGAATTAAGCCCAGTATGATGTTGTAGACTGAGTCCAGTATTTGAATTCTTTTATTTCAAGCTACTTCAATTTGTTGGGTTACGAACAGTTCAAAATCCGTCAATTGACCTAAATAGTGGAAAGACCGTAAAACAAAAATTTTACGTCTAACTTAAGCCAAGGATTAAACGAGGTATGTCAGATAAACTACCGAGGGTGTTCACCTCCCGTTTATCTCTGACATCAAAATCTTATTTAATCCCTATACAGATCTACTCCATAACTGAATTCTAAAACTTTAATCTACTTACAAATTAAATAGATTAATATAACATTAATACCTTGATCCAAATTCGAATTAGACCACAGAAGACTCGGAAGGCTGAATCTGAGACGCTCTTCTCCTCGGAGTATCAGACGTCTAATACCTCTATCGGATGTCCATCAGGACGACCAGAGAGCGGCTTATTTCTTCTGCCAGAAATATCGTAAATCGCGATATCCCGCAAAAACACTATTTACCGAGATACGGACTAAATAAAATATCTTTGTGACTTGCAGTTATCCAAATATGAAATACCGCTCCTTTCACAAAAATACTATTTTCTGAATCCCGTAAACAACCGTATACGAGAAAAAGAGAAAGTATATTTATCGATTTGATCCTGAGTTAACAGATACGATTCGATTTTGGTGCCTCTTTCTCTCTCCCCTTACCCCTCTATTTATAACAAAATGAGGAGGTGGCCATTTTACCAAAAAATCCTTGAAAAAAGTGAATTTACCAAAATACCCCTTGGAGGTCGGCAAGGAAGGAAAATATCCAAAATTGTGAAAATACAATTTTGCCCCTTGCCGACCTCAAGATATTTTTTTATTTTTTTATTTTTAATTAAGGTTTTAATTTGATAATGACTTTCATCCCAAATTCAAAATCATAATTAATAATTAAAATCTAAATTAAATATATATGAATATACATAAACATATAATTGTTCTCAACAATTATATTTCTCAGGGTTTGGTACTAGTTTGGTTGCGGTATGATTTTATACAATGTATCGTATACATTTATAAATTCAACCGTTATTTTTGCTTGTCATCTTATTTGACATATATAATTTAATCATATCACATATAATTAATTATAACCATCTTAATATTAATTATAACCTATTTATAATTAATCATTAAGATTCTCTGATTAGCTCCTATATGGTGTGACCCAATAAGATCTGTGTTATGTTGGTAAATATAATTAAAACCATTTTAACTTCTATAATCATAGGAGGCATCTGACATATGCGCTATGATCATCCAATTACACAGATGATGTTGTACTTATGCAATATCACGATCCACTAAACATTTTAGTCGTGTTAATTCTTTCGTCTCACATTATCAAATTAGTTTCAAGGTAGGTGTGTGTCATCCTTGCAAACTTAATATTTTCTCGATCTTGAGCAGACTTATCAAATATAATTACTCTTGTAATTATACTGCATGCAGATAATCCTACTCCATCAAGGGCCCGAGTGATATTGTAACTCGTATATAGATACGAGGGACAATAATACTTTCAGTAAACCACTACAACCTCAACTAAACTATGTATACCGAAAAACTACCGTTATGACTGCGTTTTACCGACAACGTTAGATAACAATCACACATACACATCTCTTAATAGGAAAGATGAATACCTCATACTTTAGAATTTAACACTGAATGAAAACATTAATGACACGTATACAATTATATTTAATGTTTCATTCGAGGTCTGTCAAATACCATGTATTCATGTAATTAAAACGACATCTCATGTCTATGGTTTGTAAAACTTAACCATCTTTTAATCCACATTCTAATCTTGTAACAGTAAGTTAGTGTTCCTGCTAATTACCTTGGTTAGAGACTTTTAAGAATATATATCATCCATATTATGAAGTTTCACAATTCTAGTTATTGACTCTAGTCAGATAAAGAAATGATTCATAAATTCAATAATACTCACGGTAACAAAATGACAATTTATTAATCACTTAATTCATGAACAAAACTTTATGATAATTTATCTTATTATTGACTTCTACATTATTACAAACTAACACAATTTGCATGGTACTAATGGCAACTAAAAAGAGAAAGACAAACCAAACCGAGTCTAAACTTTCTCTTTGATTGACCTATAGTTCTAGTGGGGTCAGGGGACCTCAACTCTTTGAAATTTCCCAATTAATCAACTCTTGTAGTGGATGACTGAGTATCTCATTCTTGGTTTTGACTCAAATTGCCACGCAATCGTTGTCCCCCAAGAACACCAACCAATATACTTAAGTCACCTTGCCAATTTGCCGAAAGATGAATGGCTCGAAAACACTAGGCGTGATTTCAATCTAAAACCAAAAGAATGCCAAAAAACAGTTTGATGCCCTTAGGACTAGAAAAATCAACTCATCTCGGTATGTTTGTACCAACACCCTTCCGACCTTGGGCAGTTACGATGAGGTCAAGATGTTGGTCGATATAATCGTTATCTGGGACTTCCTTTTTACCCCATACCCGGCATATCGCACCTTGATATATTAGCTGTTATCCACTTTCAAGCATGCATACTATAGCTCTATTTCTTTTCAGATGAATGGGTCTCACTTCACTATATCTGATGTCGAACTCAACTTCAATTGTGGGTTCCCCGTCTCGAGTGAGGACGAGGTCTTCTACTGGGCATCTCCTTGGAGCCATCACTCAGAGGCGGCTCAAATCTCCTTCAAGGACTTGATCATGGGCCCGAACTGCCCGGCAAAGACCTACCAGAGTAGCATCATCAATCACCCTACTACCAGCGGGTTATGGCATACACCATTTTCGGGCAAGGAGAATCGGTGTCCGTCTTCAACAAACATGACAACTACCTTATTTCAAGATGCTCTACATTCACAAGGAGGGTGTGATCATTCTTGACGTCGGAAACCCAAATGGTTTGACATATTGAGGCAGTTCTTAGGAATTCACACATCGGGAGAGGCATTTCGATCGGTGGATTGGTCACTCTCCTAACCTATCACCTTAGGGTTTCAGGAGAGGGGCCAATTTACCGAGTCGAAATCAATGAAGAGATCTCATTACATGACATGAAATACTTGAAGTCAACGAGTTTTATCAGAGAGCTGTTGGCACCTGAAATGGTACCAACTATTAACCTACAAATAAGAAGAAAATAAAACAAGCATCAAAAGCATAATCAGGCATATAAGAGGTGTCAAGCAAAGGCTATTTCAAATTTGAAAGAAACCACGATTTTATGTGCAGAAGTGTCAAAACCTAACCAAACCCTAATCAAATGCAAAGGAGGCTCAAAAATACTTTTCAAGGAATTAACAAAGTGTTATGTGATTGAAAGGGTTATTTGGAGCATAATATGTGCAATTAACATGATTGCTATATTATTAAATAATCACATATAACATTTTGAATTTAATCAAGGTCAAAATCTCAAGAAGTTTGGTCAAGCAATTGACCAATAAATTCTACAAAAAAATTGCGAATGTTATCCTACTAAGAAGTGTTTCTGATCATAGTATTCATGGGTGGTAACCTTTCAAAAAAAACTTCATAAAGCATCATATCTTACCACAAGAAGAGTTTATTCTCCGAGTACTTCATTTAAGTGTTGTAACCATCATTAAAACACAACGAAAAAGTACAGAGTACCACTCTAAGTACTTCATGTTCGAGTACTTAATTTATGAGTGATTCTGATCAGAATACTTCATTTATGGGTGGTAACCATTAAATAAAACACCACAAAGCATCGTACCCTACTGCAAGAAGTGTTTCTTATCTGAGTACTTCATTTATGGGTGGTAATAATTTAAGAAAACACAACAAAGTATCATATCTTACTAAGAAGTGTTTCTAATCATAGTACTTCATTTATGAGTGGTAACCTTTCTAAAAAACTCCACAATGCATCATATCTTGCCACGAGAAGAGTTTTTTCTCCGAGTACTTCATTTAAGTGTTGTAACCATCCATTGTAACAAAAAAAAAAGCATAGAGTACTATTCGAAGTGTTTCATATCCGAATACTTAATTTATGAGTGATTCTGATCATAGTACTTTATTTATGGGTAGTAACCATTAAAGAAAACACCACAAAGTATCATACCCAACTGCGAGAAGTGTTTCTTATTTAAGTACATCATTTATTGGTGATAACCATTACAGAAAACACCGTAAAAGAATCATATCCTACTAAGAAGTGTTTCTGATCATAGTACTTCATTTATGAGTGTTAACCTTTAAAGAAAACTTCGCAAAGCATCATATCTTACAACGAGAAGAGTTTCTTCTCCGAGTACTTCATTTAAGTGTTGTAACCATCCATTGTAACACAACTAAGAAGCATATAGTACTACTCTAAGTGTTAAATGTTCGAATATTTAATTTATGAGTGATTCTAATCAGAGTACTTCATTTATGGGTGGTAACCATTAAAGAAAACACCACAAAGAATCGTACCCTACTGCAAGAAGTGTTTCTTATCTGAGTACTTCATTTATGGGTGGTAATCGTTTAAGAAAACACCACAAAGTATCATATCTTACTAAGAAGTGTTTCAAATCATAGCACTTCATTTTTGAGTGGTAACCATAAAATAAAACACCACATAGCATCGTACCCTACTGCGAGAAGTGTTTCTTATCTGACTACATCATTTAGAGGTGATAACCATTAAAGAAAACACTTTAAAAGCATCATATTCTACTATGAAGTGTTTCTAATCATAATACTTCATTTATGAGTGGTAACCTTTAAAAAAAACTTCACAAAGCATCATATTTTACCACGAGAAGAGTTTCTTCTCCGAGTACTTCATTTATGTGTAGTAACCATCCATTATAACACAACGAAGAAGCATAGAGTACTACTCTAAGTGTTAAATGTTCGAATACTTAATTTATGAGTGATTCTGATCAGAGTACTTCATTTATGGGTGGTAACCATTAAATAAAACACCACAAAGCATCGTACCCTACTGCAAGAAGTGTTTCTTATCTGAGTACTTCATTTATGAGTGGTAATCATTTAAGAAAACACCACAAAGTATCATATCTTACTAAGAAGTGTTTCTAATCAGAATACTTCATTTATGGGTGGTGACCATAAAATAAAACACCACAAAGCATCGTACCCTACTGCGAGAAGTGTTTCTTATCTGAGTACATCATTTATGGGTGATAACCTTTAAAGAAAACTTCACAAAGCATCATATTTTACCACGAGAAGAGTTTCTTCTCCGAGTAATTCATTTATGTGTAGTAACCATCCATTATAACACAATGAAGAAACATAGAGTACTACTCAAGTGTTCATGTCCGAATACTTAATTTATGAGTGATTCTGATCAGGGTACTTCATTTATGGGTGGTAACTATTAAATAAAACATCAAAAAAACATCTTTCACTACTGCGAGAAGTGTTTCTTTTCTGAGTACTTCACTTATGGGTGGTAACCATTGAAGAAAACACCACAAAACATCATATCCTACTATGAGAAGTGTTTCTGATCAGAGTACTTCATTTATGAGTTGTAACTTATCAAGAAAACTCCACAAAGCATCATATCTTACCACGAGAAAAGTTTCTTCTTCGAGTACTTCATTTAAGTGTTGTAACCATTCATTGTAACACAACGAAGAAACATAGAGTACTACTCTAAGTGTTTCATGTCCGAGTACATAATTTATGAGTGATTCTAATCAGAATACTTCCATTATAGGTGGTAACTATTAAATAACACATCAAAAAGCGTCTTATTTTACTGCGAGAAGTGCTTCTTATCTGAATACTTCATTTATGGATTGTAACCATTGAATAAAACACCACAATGGATCATTCCTTAACACGAGAAGAGTTTCTTCTCCGAGTACTTCATTTAGGTGGTAACTATTAAATAACACATCAAAAAGCGTCTTACCTTACTGCGAGAAGTGTTTCTTATCTGAATACTTCATTTATGGATTGTAACCATTAATTAAACACCACAAAGCATCATATCCCACTAAGAAGTGTTTCTGATCATTGTACTTTATTTATGAGTGGTAACCTTTCAAGAAAACTCCACAATGCATCATTCTTTAACACGAGAAGAGTTTCTTCTTCGAGTACTTCATTTAGGTGGTTTAACCATTCATTAAAACACAACGAAGAAGCATAGATATCACTCTAAGTGTTTCATGTCAAGTACTTAATTTATGATTGATTCTGATCAAAGTACTTCATATTTGGGTGGTAACCGTTAATTAAAATATCACGAAGCATCTTACACTACTGTCATAAGTGTTTCTTATACGAGTACTTCACTTATGTGTGGTAACTATTAAAGAAAACACCAGAAAAGAATCATATCCTACTATGAGAAGTGTTTCAAATCAGAGTACTTCATTTATGAGTTGTAACGTATCAAGAAAACTGCACAAAGCATGATATCTTATCATGAGAAGAATTTCTTCTCCACAAAGCATCATATCTTCTCCGATTACTTCATTTAAGAGTTTCTTCTCTGATCAGAATACTCTAAGTGTTTCATTTTCGAGTACTTAATTTATGAGTGATTCGGATCAGAGTACTTCATTTATGGATGGTAACCATTAAAGAAAATACCACAAAGCATCGTACCCTACTGCAAGAAGTGTTTCTCATCTGAGTACTTCATTTATGGATGGTATTCAATTAAGAAAATACCACAAAGTATCATATCCTACTAAGAAGTGTTTCTAATCATAGTACTACATTTATGTGTGGTAACCTTTCAAGAAAACTTCACAAAACATCATATCTTACCACGAGAAGAGTTTCTTCTCCGAGTACTTCATTTAAGTGTAGTAACCATCCATTGTAACACAACAAAGAAGCATAGAGTACCACTTTAAGTGCTTCATGTATGAGAACTTAATTTATGAGTGATTCTGATCAGAGTACTTCATTTCTGGATGGTATCCATTAAATAAAACATTACAAAGCGTCTTACCCTACTGCGAGAAGTGTTTCTTATCTGAATACATCATTTATGGATTGTAACCATTAAAGAAAGCAACACAAAACATCATATCTCACTAAGAAGTGTTTCTGATCATTGTACTTTATTTATGAGTGGTAACCTTTCAAGAAAACTTCGCAATGCAACATATCTTAACACGGGAAGAGTTTCTTCTCCGAGTACTTCATTTAAGTGTTGTAACCATTCATTGTAACACAACGAAGAAGCATAGAGTACTACTCTAAGTGTTTCATATCCGAGTACATAATTTATGAGTGATTCTAATCAGAATACTTCAATTATGGGTGGTAACTATTAAATAACACATCAAAAAGCATCTTAACTTACTGCGAGAAGTGTTTCTTATCTGAATACTTCATTTATGGATTGTAACCATTAAATAAAACACCACAAAGCATCATATCCAACTAAGAAGTGTTTCTGATCATTTTTCTTTATTTATGAGTGGTAACCTTTCAAGAAAACTCCACAATGTATCATTCCTTAACACGAGAAGAGTTTCTTTTTCGAGTACTTCATTTAGGTGGTTTAACCATTCATTAAAACACAATGAAGAAGCATAGATATCACTCTAAGTGTTTAATTCCCGAGTACTTAATTTATGATTGATTCTGATCAAAGTGCTTCATTTTTGGGTGGTAACCGTTAATTAAAATATCACGAAGCATCTTAAACTACTACTAGAAGTGTTTCTTATAAGAGTACTTAACTTATGGGTGGTAACCATTAAAGAAAACACCACAAAAAATCATATCCTACTATGAGAAGTGTTTCTGATCAGAATACTTCATTTATGGGTGGTAACCATTAAAGAAAACACCACAAAATATTGTACCCTACTGCAAGAAGTGTTTGTTATCTGAGTACTTCAATTATGGGTGGTAATCATTTAAGAAATACCACAAAGTATCATATCCTACTAAGAAGTATTTCTGATCATGGTACTTCATTTATGAGTGGTAACCTTTCAAGAAAACTCCACAACGTATCATATCTTGCCACGAGAAGAGTTTGTTCTTCGAGTACTTCATTTGTGTTGTAACCATCCATTGTAACACAACAAAAAAGAATAGAGTACTACTCTAAGTGTTAAATGTTCAAATACTTAATTTATTAGTGATTCTGATCAGAGTACTTTATTTATGGGTGGTGACCACAAAATAAAACACCACAAATCATCGTACCGTACTGCGAGAAGTGTTTCTTATTTGAGTACTTCAATTATGGGTGAAAACCATTAAAGAAAACACAATAAAAGCATCATATCCTACTAAGAATGTTTCTGATCATAGTACTTTACTTATGAGTGGTAACCTTTAAAGAAAATTTCACAAAGCATCATATCTTAGCACGAGAAGAAGCATAGAGTACTTCATTTTTGTGTAGTAACCATCCATTATAACACAACGAAGAAGCATAGAGTACTACTCAAGTGTTCATGTTCGAATACTTAATTTATGAGTGATTCTGATATGGGTGGTAACTATAATTAAAACATCAAAAAAGCATCTTACCCCACTGCGAGAAGTGTTTCTTATTTGAGTACTTCACTTATGGGTGGTAACCATTAAAGAAAACACCACAAAGCATCATATCCTACTATAAGAAGTGTTTCTGATCAGAATACTTCATTTATGAGTTGTAACTTATCAAGAAAACTCCACAAAGCATCATTTCTTACCACGAGAAGAGTTTCTTCTTGGAGTACTTCATTTAAGAAAACACCACAAAACACCACAAAGCATCGTACTCTACTTCATTTATGGGTGGTAATCTTTTTAGAAAACACCATAAAGGATCATATCCTACTAAGAAGTGTTTCTGATCATAATACTTCATTTATGAGTGGTGCCCTTTAAAGAAAACTCTACAACGCATCATATCTTGCCACTAGAAGACTTTCTTCTCCGATTACTTCATTTATGTGTTGTAACCATCCATTGTAACACAACGAAGAAGCATAGAGTACCACTCTAAGTGTTTCATGTCTGAGTACTTAATTTATGAGTGCTTCTCATTAGAGTACTTCAATTACGGATGGTAACTATTAATTAAATCATCAAAAAGCGTCTTTCCATACAGCGAGAAGTGTTTCTTATCTGAATACATCATTTATGGATTGTAACCATTAAAGAAAGCACCAAAAAGCATCATATCCCACTAAAAAGTGTTTCTGATCATTGTACTTTATTTATGAGCGGTAACCTTTCAAGAAAATTCCTCAATGCTTCATATCTTACCACAAGAAGAGTTTCTTCTCCGAATACTTCATTTACGTGGTTTAACCATTCATTAAAATGCAACGAAGAAGCATATATATCACTCTGAGTGTTTCATGTTGAAGTACTTCATTTATGAATGATTCTGATCAGAGTACTTCATTTGTGGATGGTAACCATTAATTAAAACTTCACAAAGCATCATATCCTACTATGAGAAGGGTTTCTGATCAAAGTACATCATTTATGAGTTGTAACATATCAAGAAAAGTACAAAAAGCATAATATATTACTACGAGAAGAGTTTCTTCTCCGATTACTTCATTTAAGTGTTTCTTCTCTGATCAGACTACTCTAAGTGTTAAATGGTCGAACACTTAATTTATGAGTGATTCTGATCAGAGTACTTCATTTATGGGTTGTAACCATAAAATAAAACACCACAAAGCATCGTACCCTACTGCGAGAAGTGTTTCTTATCTGAGTACATCATTTATGGGTGATAACCAATAATGAAATCACCATAAAGGCATCATATCCTACTAAGAAATGTTTCTGATCATAGTACTTAATTTATGAGTGGTAACCTTTAAAGAAAACTTCACAAAGCATCATATCTTACCACGAGAAGAGTTTCTTCTCCGAGTACTTCATTTATGTGTATTAACCATCCATTATAACACAACGAAGAAGCATAGATTACCACTCTAAGTGCTTCATGTATAAGTACTTAATTTATGAGTGATTCTGATCAGAGTACTTCATTTCTGGGTGGTATCCATTAAATAAAACATTACAAGGCTTCTTACCCTACTGCGAGAAGTGTTTCTTATCTGAGTACTTCACTTATGGCTGGTAACCATTAAAGAATACATCACAAAACATTATAACCTACTATGAGAAGTGTTTCTGATGAGAGTACTTCATTTATGAGTTGTATGCTATCAAGAAAACTCCACAAAGCATCATATCTTACCACGAGAAGTGTTTCTTCTTCGCGTACTTCATTTAAGTGTTGTAACCATTCATTGTAACACAATGAAGAAGCTTATAGTACTACTCTAAGTGTTTCATGTATGAGTACTTAATTTATGAGTGATTCTCATCATAGTACTTCAATTATGGGTGGTAACTATTAAATAAATCCTCAAAAAAACGTCTTACTCTACTGCGAGAAGTGTTTCTGATCAAAGTACTTCATTTATGAGTTGTAACATATCAAGAAAACCACAAAGCATCATATCTTACCACGAAAAGAGTTTCTGATCATAGTACTTCATTTAAAAGAATCATATCTTACCACGAGAAGATTTTCTTCTCCGAGTACTTCATTTAAGTGTTGTAACCATCCATTGCAACACAACGAAGAAGTATAGAGTACTACTCTAAGTGTTTAATGTCGGAATACTTAATTTATTGGTGATTGTGATAAGAGTACTTCATTTACGGGTGTTAACCATTAAAGAAAACACCCCAAAGCATCGTACCCTACTGCGAGAAGTGTTTCTTATCTATGTACTTCATTTATGGGTGATAACCATTTAAGAAAACACCACAAAACATCATACCCAATTAAGAATTGTTTCTGATCATAGTACTTCATTTATGAGTGGAAATCTTTGAAGAAAACTCCACAACGCGTCATATCTTACCACGAGAAGAGTTTCTTCTCCAAGTACTGCATTTAAGTGTTGTAACCATTCATTAAAACACAACGAAGAAGCATAGAATACTACTCGACTGTTTAATGTCCGAGTACTTACTTTAAGAGTAATTCTGACCAGAGTACTTCATTTATGGGTGGTAACCATTAAAGAAAACACCACAAAGCATCATATCCTTCTAAGAAGTGTTTCTGATCATAGTACTTCATTTATGAGTGGTAACCTTTCAAGAAAGCTCCACAACGCTTCTTCTTATCACGAGAAGAGTTTCTTCTCCGAGTACTTCATTTAAGTGTTGTAACCATTCATTATAACACAACGAAGAAGCATAGATTACTACTCTAAGTGTTTCATGTCAGAGTAGTTAATTTATGTGTTATTCTGATCGGAGTACTTCATTTATGGGCGGTAACTATTAAATAAAACATCACAAAGCATCTAACACTACTGTCAGAAGTGTTTCTCATCTGAGTTCTTCACTTATGGGTGGTAACAAAGAAAACACCACAACGCATCATATCTTACCAAGAGAAGTGTTTCTTCTCCGAGTACTTAATTTATGTGGTTTAACCAATAAAACACAACGAAGAATCATAGATATCAATCTAAGTGTTTCATGTCCGAGTACTTTTTATGATTGATTCTAATCAGAGTACTTCATTTGTGGATGGTAACCATTAATTAAAAAATCACAAAGCATCTTACACTACTGTCAGAAGTGTTTTTTATCCGAGTACTTCACTTATGAGTGGTAACCATTAAAGAAAACACCACAAATGATCATATCTTACTATGAGAAGTGTTTCTGATCAGTACTTTATTTATGAGTTGTAATGTATCAAGAAAACTCCACAAAACATCATATCGTACCACGAGAAGAGTTTCTTCTCCGATTACTTCATTTAAGTGTTGTAACAATTCATTATAACTCAACGAAGATGCATAGAGTACTACTCTAAGTGTTTCATTTTAGAGTACTTAATTTATGAGTGATTCCGATCAGAGTACTTTATTTATGGGTGGTAACCATTAAAGAAAACACCACAAACTCTTGTACCCTACTGCGAGAAGTGTTTCTTATCTGAGTGCTTCATTTATGGGTGGTAACCATTTAAAAAAACACCACAAAGCATCATACCCTATTAAGAAGTGTTTCTCATCGTAGTACTTAATTTGTGAGTGGTACTCTTTGAAGAAAACTCCACAACGCATCATATCTTACCACGAGAAGAGTTTCTTCTCCGAGTACTTCATTTAAGTGTTGTAACCATCCATTGTCCGAATACTTAATTTATGGGTGATTCGGATCAGAGTACTTCATTTATGGGTGGTAACCATTAAAGAAAACACCACAAAGCATCGTATCCCACTGCGAGAAGTGTTTCTTGTCTGATTACATCATTTATGGGTGATAACCATTAAATAAAACACCATAAAGCATCATATCCTACTAAGAAGTGTTTCTGATCATAGTACTTCATTTATGGGTGCTATCCTTTCAAGAAAACTTCACAAAGCATCATATATTACCACCGGAAGACTTTCTCCTACGAGTACTTTATTTAAATATTTTGTAACGATCAATAAAACACAACGAAGAAACATAGAGTACCACTCTAAGTATTTCATCGATGTGTACTTAATTTATGAGTGAATCTGATCATAGCACTTCATTTATGGGTGATAACCATTAAAGAAAACACAACAAAGCATCGTACCATACAGCGAGATGTGTTTCTTATCTGAGTACTTCGTTTATGGGTAGTAACCATTTAAGAAAATACCACAAAGCATCATACCATATTAAGAAGTGTTTCTGATCAAAGTACTTCATTTATGAGTGGTAATCTTTGAAGAAAACTCCACAACGCATCATATCTTACCACGAGAAGAATTTTTTCTCCGAGTACTTCATTTATGTATTGTAACCATTCATTATAACACAACGAATAAGCATAGAGTACTACTCTAAGTGTTTAATGTCCGAGTACTTACTTTATGAGTAATTCTAATCAGAGTACTTAATTTATGAGTGGGAACCATTAAAGAAAATACCACAAAGCATCATATCCTACTAAGAAGTGTTTCTGATCATTGTACTTCATTTGTCAGAGGTAATCTTTCAAGAAAACTCCACAACGCATCATATCTTGCCACGAGAAGAGTTTCTTCTTCGGGTACTTCATTTAAGTGTTGTAACCACTCATTGTAACACAACGAAGAAGCTTATAGTACTACTCTAAGTGTTTCATGTCTGAGTACTTAATTTATGAGTGCTTCTCATCAGAGTACTTCAATTATGGATGGTAACTATTAATTAAATCATCAAAAAGCGTCTTTCCATACTGCGAGAAGTGTTTCTTATCTGAATACATCATTTATGGATTGTAACCATTAAAGAAAGCACCACAAAGCATCATATCCCACTAAAAAGTGTTTCTGATCATTGTACTTTATTTTTGAGTGGTAACCTTTCAAGAAAATTCCTCAATGCTTCATATCTTACCACAAGAAGAGTTTCTTCTCCGAATACTTCATTTACGTGGTTTAACCATTCATTAAAATACAACGAAGACGCATATATATCACTCTAAGTGTTTCATGTTGAAGTACTTCATTTATGAATGATTCTGATCAGAGTACTTCATTTGTGGATGGTAACCATTAATTAAAACATCACAAAGCATCATATCCTACTATGAGAAGTGTTTCTGATCAAAGTACTTCATTTATGAGTTGTAACATATCAAGAAAAGTACACAAAGCATCATATATTACTACGAGAAGAGTTTCTTCTCCGATTACTTCATTTAAGAGTTTCTTCTCTGATCAGACTACTCTAAGTGTTAAATGTTCGAATACTTAATTTATGAGTGATTCTGATCAGAGTACTTCATTTATGGGTTGTAACCATAAAATAAAACACCACAAAGCATCGTACCCTACTGCGAGAAGTGTTTCTTCTCCGAGTACTTAATTTATGTGGTTTAACCAATAAAACACAACGAAGAAGCATAGATATCAATCTAAGTGTTTCATGTCCGAGTACTTTTTATGATTGATTCTAATCAGAGTACTTCATTTGTGGATGGTAACCATTAATTAAAAAATCACAAAGCATCTTACACTACTGTCAGAAGTGTTTTTTATCCGAGTACTTCACTTATGAGTGGTAACCATTAAAGAAAACACCACAAATGATCATATCTTACTATGAGAAGTGTTTCTGATCAGTACTTTATTTATGAGTTGTAATGTATCAAGAAAACTCCACAAAACATCATATCTTACCACGAGAAGAGTTTCTTCTCCGATTACTTCATTTAAGTGTTGTAACAATTCATTATAACTCAACGAAGATGCATAGAGTACTACTCTAAGTATTTCATTTTGGAGTACTTAATTTATGAGTGATTCCGATCAGAGTACTTTATTTATGGGTGGTAACCATTAAAGAAAACACCACAAACCATTGTACCCTACTGCGAGAAGTGTTTCTTATCTGAGTACTTCATTTATGGGTGGTAACCATTTAAAAAAACACCACAAAGCATCATACCCTATTAAGAAGTGTTTCTCATCGTAGTACTTAATTTGTGAGTGGTACTCTTTGAAGGAAACTCCACAACGCATCAAATCTTACCACGAGAAGAGTTTCTTCTCCGAGTACTTCATTTAAGTGTTGTAACCATCCATTGTAACACAACGAATAAACATAGAGTACTACTCTAAGTGTTTCATGTCCGAATACTTAATTTATGGGTGATTCGGATCAGAGTACTTCATTTATGGGTGGTAACCATTAAAGAAAACACCACAAAGCATCGTATCCCACTGCGAGAAGTGTTTCTTGTCTGATTACATCATTTATGGGTGGTAACCATTAAATAAAATACCATAAAGCATCATATCCTACTAAGAAGTGTTTCTGATCATAGTACTTTATTTATGAGTGTTATCCTTTCAAGAAAACTTCACAAAGCATCATATATTACCACCGGAAGACTTTCTCCTACGAGTACTTTATTTAAATATTTTGTAACGATCAATAAAACACAACGAAGAAACATAGAGTACCACTCTAAGTATTTCATCGATGTGTACTTAATTTATGAGTGAATCTGATCATAGCACTTCATTTATGGGTGATAACCATTAAAGAAAACACAACAAAGCATCGTACCATACTGCGAGATGTGTTTCTTATCTGAGTACTTCGTTTATGGGTAGTAACCATTTAAGAAAATACCACAAAACATCATACCATATTAAGAAGTGTTTCACATCATAGTACTTCATTTATGAGTGGTAATCTTTGAAGAAAACTCCACAACGCATCATATCTTACCATGAGAAGAATTTTTTCTCCGAGTACTTCATTTATGTATTGTAACCATTCATTATAACACAACGAAGAAGCATAGAGTACTACTCTAAGTGTTTAATGTCCGAGTACCTACTTTATGAGTAATTTTAATCAGAGTCCTTAATTTATGAGTGGAAACCATTAAAGAAAATACCACAAAGCATCATATCCTACTAAGAAGTGTTTCTGATCATTGTACTTCATTTGTCAGAGGTAATCTTTCAAGAAAACTCCACAACGCATCATATCTTGCCACGAGAAGAGTTTCTTCTTCGGGTACTTCATTTAAGTGTTGTAACCACTCATTGTAACACAACGAAGAAGCTTATAGTACTACTCTAAGTGTTTCATGTCTGAGTACTTAATTTATGAGTGCTTCTCATCAAAGTACTTCAATTATGGATGGTAACTATTAATTAAATCATCAAAAAGCGTCTTTCCATACTGCGAGAAGTGTTTCTTATCTGAATACATCATTTATGGATTGTAACCATTAAAGAAAGCACCACAAAGCATCATATCCCACTAAAAAGTGTTTCTGATCATTGTACTTTATTTTTGAGTGGTAACCTTTCAAGAAAATTCCTCAATGCTTCATATCTTACCACAAGAAGAGTTTCTTCTCCGAATACTTCATTTACGTGGTTTAACCATTCATTAAAATACAACGAAGATGCATATATATCACTCTAAGTGTTTCATGTTGAAGTACTTCATTTATGAATGATTCTGATCAGAGTACTTCATTTGTGGATGGTAACCATTAATTAAAACATCACAAAGCATCATATCCTACTATGAGAAGTGTTTCTGATCAAAGTACTTCATTTATGAGTTGTAACATATCAAGAAAAGTACACAAAGCATCATATATTACTACGAGAAGAGTTTCTTCTCCGATTACTTCATTTAAGAGTTTCTTCTCTGATCAGACTACTCTAAGTGTTAAATGTTCGAATACTTAATTTATGAGTGATTCTGATCAGAGTACTTCATTTATGGGTTGTAACCATAAAATAAAACACCACAAAGCATCGTACCCTACTGCGAGAAGTGTTTCTTATCTGAGTACTTAATTTGTGAGTGGTACTCTTTGAAGAAAACTCCACAACGCATCATATCTTACCACGAGAAGAGTTTCTTCTCCGAGTACTTCATTTAAGTGTTGTAACCATCCATTGTAACACAACGAATAAACATAGAGTACTACTCTAAGTGTTTCATGTCCGAATACTTAATTTATGGGTGATTCGGATCAGAGTACTTCATTTATGGGTGGTAACCATTAAAGAAAACACCACAAAGCATCGTATCCCACTGCGAGAAGTGTTTCTTGTCTGATTACATCATTTATGGGTGGTAACCATTAAATAAAATACCATAAAGCATCATATCCTACTAAGAAGTGTTTCTGATCATAGTACTTTATTTATGAGTGTTATCCTTTCAAGAAAACTTCACAAAGCATCATATATTACCACCGGAAGACTTTCTCCTACGAGTACTTTATTTAAATATTTTGTAACGATCAATAAAACACAACGAAGAAACATAGAGTACCACTCTAAGTATTTCATCGATGTGTACTTAATTTATGAGTGAATCTGATCATAGCACTTCATTTATGGGTGATAACCATTAAAGAAAACACAACAAAGCATCGTACCATACTGCGAGATGTGTTTCTTATCTGAGTACTTCGTTTATGGGTAGTAACCATTTAAGAAAATACCACAAAACATCATACCATATTAAGAAGTGTTTCACATCATAGTACTTCATTTATGAGTGGTAATCTTTGAAGAAAACTCCACAACGCATCATATCTTACCACGAGAAGAATTTTTTCTCCGAGTACTTCATTTATGTATTGTAACCATTCATTATAACACAACGAAGAAGCATAGAGTACTACTCTAAGTGTTTAATGTCCGAGTACTTACTTTATGAGTAATTCTAATCAGAGTACTTAATTTATGAGTGGAAACCATTAAAGAAAATACCACAAAGCATCATATCCTACTAAGAAGTGTTTCTGATCATTGTACTTCATTTGTCAGAGGTAATCTTTCAAGAAAACTCCACAACGCATCATATCTTGCCACGAGAAGAGTTTCTTCTTCGGGTACTTCATTTAAGTGTTGTAACCACTCATTGTAACACAACGAAGAAGCTTATAGTACTACTCTAAGTGTTTCATGTCTGAGTACTTAATTTATGAGTGATTCTGATCAGAGTACTTCATTTCTGGGTTGTATCCATTAAATAAAACATTACAAGGCTTCTTACCCTACTGCGAGAAGTGTTTCTTATCTGAATACATCATTTATGGATTGTAACCATTAAAGAAAGCACCACAAAGCATCATATCCCACTAAAAAGTGTTTCTGATCATTGTACTTTATTTTTGAGTGGTAACCTTTCAAGAAAATTCCTCAATGCTTCATATCTTACCACAAGAAGAGTTTCTTCTCTGAATACTTCATTTACGTGGTTTAACCATTCATTAAAATACAACGAAGACGCATATATATCACTCTAAGTGTTTCATGTTGAAGTACTTCATTTATGAATGATTCTGATCAGAGTACTTCATTTGTGGATGGTAACCATTAATTAAAACATCACAAAGCATCATATCCTACTATGAGAAGTGTTTCTGATCAAAGTACTTCATTTATGAGTTGTAACATATCAAGAAAAGTACACAAAGCATCATATATTACTACGAGAAGAGTTTCTTCTCCGATTACTTCATTTAAGAGTTTCTTCTCTGATCAGACTACAATAAGTGTTAAATGTTCGAATAATTAATTTATGAGTGATTCTGATCAGAGTACTTCATTTCTGGGTTGTATCCATTAAATAAAACATTACAAGGCTTCTTACCCTACTGCGAGAAGTGTTTCTTATTTGAGTACTTCACTTATGGCTGGTAACCATTAAAGAATACATCACAAAGCTTTATAACCTACTATGAGAAGTGTTTCTAATGAGAGTACTTCATTTATGAGTTGTATGCTATCAAGAAAAACTCCACAAAGCTTCATATCTTACCACGAGAAGTGTTTCTTCTTCGCGTACTTCATTTAAGTGTTGTAACCATTCATTGTAACACAACGAAGAAGCTTATAGTACTACTCTAAGTGTTTCATGTATGAGTACTTAATTTATGAGTGATTCTCATCATAGTACTTCAATTATGGGTGGTAACTATTAAATAAATCCTCAAAAAAACGTCTTACTCTACTGCGAGAAGTGTTTCTGATCAAAGTACTTCATTTATGAGTTGTAACATATCAAGAAAACCACAAAGCATCATATCTTACCACGAAAAGAGTTTCTTCTCTGATCAGACTACTCTAAGTGTTTCATGTTCGAGAACTTAATTTATGAGTGATTCTGATCAGAGTACTTCATTTATGGGTGGTATAACCATTGAATAAAACACCACAAAGCATCGTACCCTACTGCGAGAAGTGTTTCTTATCTGAGTACTCCATTTATGGGTGATAACCATTAAAGAAAACACCATAAAAGAATCATATCCTACTAAGAAGTGTTTCTGATCATAGTACTTCATTTAAAAGAATCATATCTTACCACGAGAAGATTTTCCTCTCCGAGTACTTCATTTAAGTGTTGTAACCATCCATTGCAACACAACGAAGAAGTATAGAGTACTACTCTAAGTGTTTCATGTCGGAATACTTAATTTATTGGTGATTCTGATAAGAGTACTTCATTTACGGGTGTTAACCATTAAAGAAAACACCCCAAAGCATCGTACCCTACTGCGAGAAGTGTTTCTTATCTAAGTGCTTCATTTATGGGTGATAACCATTTAAGAAAACACCACAAAACATCATACCCAATTAAGAATTGTTTCTGATCATAGTACTTCATTTATGAGTGGAAATCTTTGAAGAAAACTCCACAACGCGTCATATCTTACCACGAGAAGAGTTTCTTCTCCGAGTACTGCATTTAAGTGTTGTAACCATTCATTAAAACACAACGAAGAAGCATAGAATACTACTCGACTGTTTAATGTCCGAGTACTTACTTTAAGAGTAATTCTGACCAGAGTACTTCATTTATGGGTGGTAACCATTAAAGAAAACACCACAAAGCATCATATCCTTCTAAGAAGTGTTTCTGATCATAGTACTTCATTTATGAGTGGTAACCTTTCAAGAAAGCTCCACAACGCTTCTTCTTATCACGAGAAGAGTTTCTTCTCCGAGTACTTCATTTAAGTGTTGTAACCATTCATTATAACACAACGAAGAAGCATAGATTACTACTCTAAGTGTTTCATGTCAGAGTAGTTAATTTATGTGTTATTCTGATCGGAGTACTTCATTTATGGGCGGTAACTATTAAATAAAACATCACAAAGCATCTAACACTACTGTCAGAAGTGTTTCTCATCTGAGTTCTTCACTTATGGGTGGTAACAAAGAAAACACCACAACGCATCATATCTTACCAAGAGAAGTGTTTCTTCTCCGAGTACTTAATTTATGTGGTTTAACCAATAAAACACAACGAAGAAGCATAGATATCAATCTAAGTGTTTCATGTCCGAGTACTTTTTATGATTGATTCTAATCAGAGTACTTCATTTGTGGATGGTAACCATTAATTAAAAAATCACAAAGCATCTTACACTACTGTCAGAAGTGTTTTTTATCCGAGTACTTCACTTATGAGTGGTAACCATTAAAGAAAACACCACAAATGATCATATCTTACTATGAGAAGTGTTTCTGATCAGTACTTTATTTATGAGTTGTAATGTATCAAGAAAACTCCACAAAACATCATATCGTACCACGAGAAGAGTTTCTTCTCCGATTACTTCATTTAAGTGTTGTAACAATTCATTATAACTCAACGAAGATGCATAGAGTACTACTCTAAGTGTTTCATTTTAGAGTACTTAATTTATGAGTGATTCCGATCAGAGTACTTTATTTATGGGTGGTAACCATTAAAGAAAACACCACAAACTCTTGTACCCTACTGCGAGAAGTGTTTCTTATCTGAGTGCTTCATTTATGGGTGGTAACCATTTAAAAAAACACCACAAAGCATCATACCCTATTAAGAAGTGTTTCTGATCGTAGTACTTAATTTGTGAGTGGTACTCTTTGAAGAAAACTCCACAACGCATCATATCTTACCACGAGAAGAGTTTCTTCTCCGAGTACTTCATTTAAGTGTTGTAACCATCCATTGTCCGAATACTTAATTTATGGGTGATTCGGATCAGAGTACTTCATTTATGGGTGGTAACCATTAAAGAAAACACCACAAAGCATCGTATCCCACTGCGAGAAGTGTTTCTTGTCTGATTACATCATTTATGGGTGGTAACCATTAAATAAAACACCATAAAGCATCATATCCTACTAAGAAGTGTTTCTGATCATAGTACTTCATTTATGAGTGCTATCCTTTCAAGAAAACTTCACAAAGCATCATATATTACCACCGGAAGACTTTCTCCTACGAGTACTTTATTTAAATATTTTGTAACGATCAATAAAACACAACGAAGAAACATAGAGTACCACTCTAAGTATTTCATCGATGTGTACTTAATTTATGAGTGAATCTGATCATAGCACTTCATTTATGGGTGATAACCATTAAAGAAAACACAACAAAGCATCGTACCATACAGCGAGATGTGTTTCTTATCTGAGTACTTCGTTTATGGGTAGTAACCATTTAAGAAAATACCACAAAGCATCATACCATATTAAGAAGTGTTTCTGATCAAAGTACTTCATTTATGAGTGGTAATCTTTGAAGAAAACTCCACAACGCATCATATCTTACCACGAGAAGAATTTTTTCTCCGAGTACTTCATTTATGTATTGTAACCATTCATTATAACACAACGAATAAGCATAGAGTACTACTCTAAGTGTTTAATGTCCGAGTACTTACTTTATGAGTAATTCTAATCAGAGTACTTAATTTATGAGTGGGAACCATTAAAGAAAATACCACAAAGCATCATATCCTACTAAGAAGTGTTTCTGATCATTGTACTTCATTTGTCAGAGGTAATCTTTCAAGAAAACTCCACAACGCATCATATCTTGCCACGAGAAGAGTTTCTTCTTCGGGTACTTCATTTAAGTGTTGTAACCACTCATTGTAACACAACGAAGAAGCTTATAGTACTACTCTAAGTGTTTCATGTCTGAGTACTTAATTTATGAGTGCTTCTCATCAGAGTACTTCAATTATGGATGGTAACTATTAATTAAATCATCAAAAAGCGTCTTTCCATACTGCGAGAAGTGTTTCTTATCTGAATACATCATTTATGGATTGTAACCATTAAAGAAAGCACCACAAAGCATCATATCCCACTAAAAAGTGTTTCTGATCATTGTACTTTATTTTTGAGTGGTAACCTTTCAAGAAAATTCCTCAATGCTTCATATCTTACCACAAGAAGAGTTTCTTCTCCGAATACTTCATTTACGTGGTTTAACCATTCGTTAAAATACAACGAAGACGCATATATATCACTCTAAGTGTTTCATGTTGAAGTACTTCATTTATGAATGATTCTGATCAGAGTACTTCATTTGTGGATGGTAACCATTAATTAAAACATCACAAAGCATCATATCCTACTATGAGAAGTGTTTCTGATCAAAGTACTTCATTTATGAGTTGTAACATATCAAGAAAAGTACACAAAGCATCATATATTACTACGAGAAGAGTTTCTTCTCCTATTACTTCATTTAAGAGTTTCTTCTCTGATCAGACTACTCTAAGTGTTAAATGTTCGAATACTTAATTTATGAGTGATTCTGATCAGAGTACTTCATTTATGGGTTGTAACCATAAAATAAAACACCACAAAGCATCGTACCCTACTGCGAGAAGTGTTTCTTATCTGAGTACTTAATTTGTGAGTGGTACTCTTTGAAGAAAACTCCACAACGCATCATATCTTACCACGAGAAGAGTTTCTTCTCCGAGTACTTCATTTAAGTGTTGTAACCATCCATTGTAACACAACGAATAAACATAGAGTACTACTCTAAGTGTTTCATGTCTGAATACTTAATTTATGGGTGATTCGGATCAGAGTACTTCATTTATGGGTGGTAACCATTAAAGAAAACACCACAAAGCATCGTATCCCACTGCGAGAAGTGTTTCTTGTCTGATTACATCATTTATGGGTGGTAACCATTAAATAAAATACCATAAAGCATCATATCCTACTAAGAAGTGTTTCTGATCATAGTACTTTATTTATGAGTGTTATCCTTTCAAGAAAACTTCACAAAGCATCATATATTACCACCGGAAGACTTTCTCCTACGAGTACTTTATTTAAATATTTTGTAACGATCAATAAAACACAACGAAGAAACATAGAGTACCACTCTAAGTATTTCATCGATGTGTACTTAATTAATGAGTGAATCTGATCATAGCACTTCATTTATGGGTGATAACCATTAAAGAAAACACAACAAAGCATCGTACCATACTGCGAGATGTGTTTCTTATCTGAGTACTTCGTTTATGGGTAGTAACCATTTAAGAAAATACCACAAAGCATCATACCATATTAAGAAGTGTTTCTGATCATAGTACTTCATTTATGAGTGGTAATCTTTGAAGAAAACTCCACAACGCTTCATATCTTACCATGAGAAGAATTTTTTCTCCGAGTACTTCATTTATGTATTGTAACCATTCATTATAACACAACGAATAGGCATAGAGTACTACTCTAAGTGTTTAATGTCCGAGTACTTACTTTATGAGTAATTCTAATCAGAGTACTTAATTTATGAGTGGAAACCATTAAAGAAAATACCACAAAGCATCATATCCTACTAAGAAGTGTTTCTGATCATTGTACTTCATTTGTCAGAGGTAATCTTTCAAGAAAACTCCACAACGCATCATATCTTGCCACGAGAAGAGTTTCTTCTTCGGGTACTTCATTTAAGTGTTGTAACCACTCATTGTAACACAACGAAGAAGCTTATAGTACTACTCTAAGTGTTTCATGTCTGAGTACTTAATTTATGAGTGCTTCTCATCAGAGTACTTCAATTATGGATGGTAACTATTAATTAAATCATCAAAAAGCGTCTTTCCATACTGCGAGAAGTGTTTCTTATCTGAATACATCATTTATGGATTGTAACCATTAAAGAAAGCACCACAAAGCATCATATCCCACTAAAAAGTGTTTCTGATCATTGTACTTTATTTTTGAGTGGTAACCTTTCAAGAAAATTCCTCAATGCTTCATATCTTACCACAAGAAGAGTTTCTTCTCCGAATACTTCATTTACGTGGTTTAACCATTCGTTAAAATACAACGAAGACGCATATATATCACTCTAAGTGTTTCATGTTGAAGTACTTCATTTATGAATGATTCTGATCAGAGTACTTCATTTGTGGATGGTAACCATTAATTAAAACATCACAAAGCATCATATCCTACTATGAGAAGTGTTTCTGATCAAAGTACTTCATTTATGAGTTGTAACATATCAAGAAAAGTACACAAAGCATCATATATTACTACGAGAAGAGTTTCTTCTCCTATTACTTCATTTAAGAGTTTCTTCTCTGATCAGACTACTCTAAGTGTTAAATGTTCGAATACTTAATTTATGAGTGATTCTGATCAGAGTACTTCATTTATGGGTTGTAACCATAAAATAAAACACCACAAAGCATCGTACCCTACTGCGAGAAGTGTTTCTTATCTGAGTACTTAATTTGTGAGTGGTACTCTTTGAAGAAAACTCCACAACGCATCATATCTTACCACGAGAAGAGTTTCTTCTCCGAGTACTTCATTTAAGTGTTGTAACCATCCATTGTAACACAACGAATAAACATAGAGTACTACTCTAAGTGTTTCATGTCCGAATACTTAATTTATGGGTGATTCGGATCAGAGTACTTCATTTATGGGTGGTAACCATTAAAGAAAACACCACAAAGCATCGTATCCCACTGCGAGAAGTGTTTCTTGTCTGATTACATCATTTATGGGTGGTAACCATTAAATAAAATACCATAAAGCATCATATCCTACTAAGAAGTGTTTCTGATCATAGTACTTTATTTATGAGTGTTATCCTTTCAAGAAAACTTCACAAAGCATCATATATTACCACCGGAAGACTTTCTCCTACGAGTACTTTATTTAAATATTTTGTAACGATCAATAAAACACAACGAAGAAACATAGAGTACCACTCTAAGTATTTCATCGATGTGTACTTAATTAATGAGTGAATCTGATCATAGCACTTCATTTATGGGTGATAACCATTAAAGAAAACACAACAAAGCATCGTACCATACTGCGAGATGTGTTTCTTATCTGAGTACTTCGTTTATGGGTAGTAACCATTTAAGAAAATACCACAAAGCATCATACCATATTAAGAAGTGTTTCTGATCATAGTACTTCATTTATGAGTGGTAATCTTTGAAGAAAACTCCACAACGCTTCATATCTTACCATGAGAAGAATTTTTTCTCCGAGTACTTCATTTATGTATTGTAACCATTCATTATAACACAACGAATAGGCATAGAGTACTACTCTAAGTGTTTAATGTCCGAGTACTTACTTTATGAGTAATTCTAATCAGAGTACTTAATTTATGAGTGGAAACCATTAAAGAAAATACCACAAAGCATCATATCCTACTAAGAAGTGTTTCTGATCATTGTACTTCATTTGTCAGAGGTAATCTTTCAAGAAAACTCCACAACGCATCATATCTTGCCACGAGAAGAGTTTCTTCTTCGGGTACTTCATTTAAGTGTTGTAACCACTCATTGTAACACAACGAAGAAGCTTATAGTACTACTCTAAGTGTTTCATGTCTGAGTACTTAATTTATGAGTGCTTCTCATCAGAGTACTTCAATTATGGATGGTAACTATTAATTAAATCATCAAAAAGCGTCTTTCCATACTGCGAGAAGTGTTTCTTATCTGAATACATCATTTATGGATTGTAACCATTAAAGAAAGCACCACAAAGCATCATATCCCACTAAAAAGTGTTTCTGATCATTGTACTTTATTTTTGAGTGGTAACCTTTCAAGAAAATTCCTCAATGCTTCATATCTTACCACAAGAAGAGTTTCTTCTCCGAATACTTCATTTACGTGGTTTAACCATTCGTTAAAATACAACGAAGACGCATATATATCACTCTAAGTGTTTCATGTTGAAGTACTTCATTTATGAATGATTCTGATCAGAGTACTTCATTTGTGGATGGTAACCATTAATTAAAACATCACAAAGCATCATATCCTACTATGAGAAGTGTTTCTGATCAAAGTACTTCATTTATGAGTTGTAACATATCAAGAAAAGTACACAAAGCATCATATATTACTACGAGAAGAGTTTCTTCTCCTATTACTTCATTTAAGAGTTTCTTCTCTGATCAGACTACTCTAAGTGTTAAATGTTCGAATACTTAATTTATGAGTGATTCTGATCAGAGTACTTCATTTATGGGTTGTAACCATAAAATAAAACACCACAAAGCATCGTACCCTACTGCGAGAAGTGTTTCTTATCTGAGTACTTAATTTGTGAGTGGTACTCTTTGAAGAAAACTCCACAACGCATCATATCTTACCACGAGAAGAGTTTCTTCTCCGAGTACTTCATTTAAGTGTTGTAACCATCCATTGTAACACAACGAATAAACATAGAGTACTACTCTAAGTGTTTCATGTCCGAATACTTAATTTATGGGTGATTCGGATCAGAGTACTTCATTTATGGGTGGTAACCATTAAAGAAAACACCACAAAGCATCGTATCCCACTGCGAGAAGTGTTTCTTGTCTGATTACATCATTTATGGGTGGTAACCATTAAATAAAATACCATAAAGCATCATATCCTACTAAGAAGTGTTTCTGATCATAGTACTTTATTTATGAGTGTTATCCTTTCAAGAAAACTTCACAAAGCATCATATATTACCACCGGAAGACTTTCTCCTACGAGTACTTTATTTAAATATTTTGTAACGATCAATAAAACACAACGAAGAAACATAGAGTACCACTCTAAGTATTTCATCGATGTGTACTTAATTAATGAGTGAATCTGATCATAGCACTTCATTTATGGGTGATAACCATTAAAGAAAACACAACAAAGCATCGTACCATACTGCGAGATGTGTTTCTTATCTGAGTACTTCGTTTATGGGTAGTAACCATTTAAGAAAATACCACAAAGCATCATACCATATTAAGAAGTGTTTCTGATCATAGTACTTCATTTATGAGTGGTAATCTTTGAAGAAAACTCCACAACGCTTCATATCTTACCATGAGAAGAATTTTTTCTCCGAGTACTTCATTTATGTATTGTAACCATTCATTATAACACAACGAATAGGCATAGAGTACTACTCTAAGTGTTTAATGTCCGAGTACTTACTTTATGAGTAATTCTAATCAGAGTACTTAATTTATGAGTGGAAACCATTAAAGAAAATACCACAAAGCATCATATCCTACTAAGAAGTGTTTCTGATCATTGTACTTCATTTGTCAGAGGTAATCTTTCAAGAAAACTCCACAACGCATCATATCTTGCCACGAGAAGAGTTTCTTCTTCGGGTACTTCATTTAAGTGTTGTAACCACTCATTGTAACACAACGAAGAAGCTTATAGTACTACTCTAAGTGTTTCATGTCTGAGTACTTAATTTATGAGTGCTTCTCATCAGAGTACTTCAATTATGGATGGTAACTATTAATTAAATCATCAAAAAGCGTCTTTCCATACTGCGAGAAGTGTTTCTTATCTGAATACATCATTTATGGATTGTAACCATTAAAGAAAGCACCACAAAGCATCATATCCCACTAAAAAGTGTTTCTGATCATTGTACTTTATTTTTGAGTGGTAACCTTTCAAGAAAATTCCTCAATGCTTCATATCTTACCACAAGAAGAGTTTCTTCTCCGAATACTTCATTTACGTGGTTTAACCATTCGTTAAAATACAACGAAGACGCATATATATCACTCTAAGTGTTTCATGTTGAAGTACTTCATTTATGAATGATTCTGATCAGAGTACTTCATTTGTGGATGGTAACCATTAATTAAAACATCACAAAGCATCATATCCTACTATGAGAAGTGTTTCTGATCAAAGTACTTCATTTATGAGTTGTAACATATCAAGAAAAGTACACAAAGCATCATATATTACTACGAGAAGAGTTTCTTCTCCTATTACTTCATTTAAGAGTTTCTTCTCTGATCAGACTACTCTAAGTGTTAAATGTTCGAATACTTAATTTATGAGTGATTCTGATCAGAGTACTTCATTTATGGGTTGTAACCATAAAATAAAACACCACAAAGCATCGTACCCTACTGCGAGAAGTGTTTCTTATCTGAGTACTTAATTTGTGAGTGGTACTCTTTGAAGAAAACTCCACAACGCATCATATCTTACCACGAGAAGAGTTTCTTCTCCGAGTACTTCATTTAAGTGTTGTAACCATCCATTGTAACACAACGAATAAACATAGAGTACTACTCTAAGTGTTTCATGTCCGAATACTTAATTTATGGGTGATTCGGATCAGAGTACTTCATTTATGGGTGGTAACCATTAAAGAAAACACCACAAAGCATCGTATCCCACTGCGAGAAGTGTTTCTTGTCTGATTACATCATTTATGGGTGGTAACCATTAAATAAAATACCATAAAGCATCATATCCTACTAAGAAGTGTTTCTGATCATAGTACTTTATTTATGAGTGTTATCCTTTCAAGAAAACTTCACAAAGCATCATATATTACCACCGGAAGACTTTCTCCTACGAGTACTTTATTTAAATATTTTGTAACGATCAATAAAACACAACGAAGAAACATAGAGTACCACTCTAAGTATTTCATCGATGTGTACTTAATTAATGAGTGAATCTGATCATAGCACTTCATTTATGGGTGATAACCATTAAAGAAAACACAACAAAGCATCGTACCATACTGCGAGATGTGTTTCTTATCTGAGTACTTCGTTTATGGGTAGTAACCATTTAAGAAAATACCACAAAGCATCATACCATATTAAGAAGTGTTTCTGATCATAGTACTTCATTTATGAGTGGTAATCTTTGAAGAAAACTCCACAACGCTTCATATCTTACCATGAGAAGAATTTTTTCTCCGAGTACTTCATTTATGTATTGTAACCATTCATTATAACACAACGAATAGGCATAGAGTACTACTCTAAGTGTTTAATGTCCGAGTACTTACTTTATGAGTAATTCTAATCAGAGTACTTAATTTATGAGTGGAAACCATTAAAGAAAATACCACAAAGCATCATATCCTACTAAGAAGTGTTTCTGATCATTGTACTTCATTTGTCAGAGGTAATCTTTCAAGAAAACTCCACAACGCATCATATCTTGCCACGAGAAGAGTTTCTTCTTCGGGTACTTCATTTAAGTGTTGTAACCACTCATTGTAACACAACGAAGAAGCTTATAGTACTACTCTAAGTGTTTCATGTCTGAGTACTTAATTTATGAGTGCTTCTCATCAGAGTACTTCAATTATGGATGGTAACTATTAATTAAATCATCAAAAAGCGTCTTTCCATACTGCGAGAAGTGTTTCTTATCTGAATACATCATTTATGGATTGTAACCATTAAAGAAAGCACCACAAAGCATCATATCCCACTAAAAAGTGTTTCTGATCATTGTACTTTATTTTTGAGTGGTAACCTTTCAAGAAAATTCCTCAATGCTTCATATCTTACCACAAGAAGAGTTTCTTCTCCGAATACTTCATTTACGTGGTTTAACCATTCGTTAAAATACAACGAAGACGCATATATATCACTCTAAGTGTTTCATGTTGAAGTACTTCATTTATGAATGATTCTGATCAGAGTACTTCATTTGTGGATGGTAACCATTAATTAAAACATCACAAAGCATCATATCCTACTATGAGAAGTGTTTCTGATCAAAGTACTTCATTTATGAGTTGTAACATATCAAGAAAAGTACACAAAGCATCATATATTACTACGAGAAGAGTTTCTTCTCCTATTACTTCATTTAAGAGTTTCTTCTCTGATCAGACTACTCTAAGTGTTAAATGTTCGAATACTTAATTTATGAGTGATTCTGATCAGAGTACTTCATTTATGGGTTGTAACCATAAAATAAAACACCACAAAGCATCGTACCCTACTGCGAGAAGTGTTTCTTATCTGAGTACTTAATTTGTGAGTGGTACTCTTTGAAGAAAACTCCACAACGCATCATATCTTACCACGAGAAGAGTTTCTTCTCCGAGTACTTCATTTAAGTGTTGTAACCATCCATTGTAACACAACGAATAAACATAGAGTACTACTCTAAGTGTTTCATGTCTGAATACTTAATTTATGGGTGATTCGGATCAGAGTACTTCATTTATGGGTGGTAACCATTAAAGAAAACACCACAAAGCATCGTATCCCACTGCGAGAAGTGTTTCTTGTCTGATTACATCATTTATGGGTGGTAACCATTAAATAAAATACCATAAAGCATCATATCCTACTAAGAAGTGTTTCTGATCATAGTACTTTATTTATGAGTGTTATCCTTTCAAGAAAACTTCACAAAGCATCATATATTACCACCGGAAGACTTTCTCCTACGAGTACTTTATTTAAATATTTTGTAACGATCAATAAAACACAACGAAGAAACATAGAGTACCACTCTAAGTATTTCATCGATGTGTACTTAATTAATGAGTGAATCTGATCATAGCACTTCATTTATGGGTGATAACCATTAAAGAAAACACAACAAAGCATCGTACCATACTGCGAGATGTGTTTCTTATCTGAGTACTTCGTTTATGGGTAGTAACCATTTAAGAAAATACCACAAAGCATCATACCATATTAAGAAGTGTTTCTGATCATAGTACTTCATTTATGAGTGGTAATCTTTGAAGAAAACTCCACAACGCTTCATATCTTACCATGAGAAGAATTGTTTCTCCGAGTACTTCATTTATGTATTGTAACCATTCATTATAACACAACGAATAGGCATAGAGTACTACTCTAAGTGTTTAATGTCCGAGTACTTACTTTATGAGTAATTCTAATCAGAGTACTTAATTTATGAGTGGAAACCATTAAAGAAAATACCACAAAGCATCATATCCTACTAAGAAGTGTTTCTGATCATTGTACTTCATTTGTCAGAGGTAATCTTTCAAGAAAACTCCACAACGCATCATATCTTGCCACGAGAAGAGTTTCTTCTTCGGGTACTTCATTTAAGTGTTGTAACCACTCATTGTAACACAACGAAGAAGCTTATAGTACTACTCTAAGTGTTTCATGTCTGAGTACTTAATTTATGAGTGCTTCTCATCAGAGTACTTCAATTATGGATGGTAACTATTAATTAAATCATCAAAAAGCGTCTTTCCATACTGCGAGAAGTGTTTCTTATCTGAATACATCATTTATGGATTGTAACCATTAAAGAAAGCACCACAAAGCATCATATCCCACTAAAAAGTGTTTCTGATCATTGTACTTTATTTTTGAGTGGTAACCTTTCAAGAAAATTCCTCAATGCTTCATATCTTACCACAAGAAGAGTTTCTTCTCCGAATACTTCATTTACGTGGTTTAACCATTCGTTAAAATACAACGAAGACGCATATATATCACTCTAAGTGTTTCATGTTGAAGTACTTCATTTATGAATGATTCTGATCAGAGTACTTCATTTGTGGATGGTAACCATTAATTAAAACATCACAAAGCATCATATCCTACTATGAGAAGTGTTTCTGATCAAAGTACTTCATTTATGAGTTGTAACATATCAAGAAAAGTACACAAAGCATCATATATTACTACGAGAAGAGTTTCTTCTCCTATTACTTCATTTAAGAGTTTCTTCTCTGATCAGACTACTCTAAGTGTTAAATGTTCGAATACTTAATTTATGAGTGATTCTGATCAGAGTACTTCATTTATGGGTTGTAACCATAAAATAAAACACCACAAAGCATCGTACCCTACTGCGAGAAGTGTTTCTTATCTGAGTACTTAATTTGTGAGTGGTACTCTTTGAAGAAAACTCCACAACGCATCATATCTTACCACGAGAAGAGTTTCTTCTCCGAGTACTTCATTTAAGTGTTGTAACCATCCATTGTAACACAACGAATAAACATAGAGTACTACTCTAAGTGTTTCATGTCTGAATACTTAATTTATGGGTGATTCGGATCAGAGTACTTCATTTATGGGTGGTAACCATTAAAGAAAACACCACAAAGCATCGTATCCCACTGCGAGAAGTGTTTCTTGTCTGATTACATCATTTATGGGTGGTAACCATTAAATAAAATACCATAAAGCATCATATCCTACTAAGAAGTGTTTCTGATCATAGTACTTTATTTATGAGTGTTATCCTTTCAAGAAAACTTCACAAAGCATCATATATTACCACCGGAAGACTTTCTCCTACGAGTACTTTATTTAAATATTTTGTAACGATCAATAAAACACAACGAAGAAACATAGAGTACCACTCTAAGTATTTCATCGATGTGTACTTAATTAATGAGTGAATCTGATCATAGCACTTCATTTATGGGTGATAACCATTAAAGAAAACACAACAAAGCATCGTACCATACTGCGAGATGTGTTTCTTATCTGAGTACTTCGTTTATGGGTAGTA
This sequence comes from Eleocharis quinqueflora, assembly GCA_964058865.1. Classification (NCBI taxonomy): domain Eukaryota; kingdom Viridiplantae; phylum Streptophyta; class Magnoliopsida; order Poales; family Cyperaceae; genus Eleocharis; species Eleocharis quinqueflora. Next base: position 2,011 of record CAXKVX010000306.1, on the reverse strand, counting down.
ACCATTTAAGAAAATACCACAAAGCATCATACCATATTAAGAAGTGTTTCTGATCATAGTACTTCATTTATGAGTGGTAATCTTTGAAGAAAACTCCACAACGCTTCATATCTTACCATGAGAAGAATTGTTTCTCCGAGTACTTCATTTATGTATTGTAACCATTCATTATAACACAACGAATAGGCATAGAGTACTACTCTAAGTGTTTAATGTCCGAGTACTTACTTTATGAGTAATTCTAATCAGAGTACTTAATTTATGAGTGGAAACCATTAAAGAAAATACCACAAAGCATCATATCCTACTAAGAAGTGTTTCTGATCATTGTACTTCATTTGTCAGAGGTAATCTTTCAAGAAAACTCCACAACGCATCATATCTTGCCACGAGAAGAGTTTCTTCTTCGGGTACTTCATTTAAGTGTTGTAACCACTCATTGTAACACAACGAAGAAGCTTATAGTACTACTCTAAGTGTTTCATGTCTGAGTACTTAATTTATGAGTGCTTCTCATCAGAGTACTTCAATTATGGATGGTAACTATTAATTAAATCATCAAAAAGCGTCTTTCCATACTGCGAGAAGTGTTTCTTATCTGAATACATCATTTATGGATTGTAACCATTAAAGAAAGCCCCACAAAGCATCATATCCCACTAAAAAGTGTTTCTGATCATTGTACTTTATTTTTGAGTGGTAACCTTTCAAGAAAATTCCTCAATGCTTCATATCTTACCACAAGAAGAGTTTCTTCTCCGAATACTTCATTTACGTGGTTTAACCATTCGTTAAAATACAACGAAGACGCATATATATCACTCTAAGTGTTTCATGTTGAAGTACTTCATTTATGAATGATTCTGATCAGAGTACTTCATTTGTGGATGGTAACCATTAATTAAAACATCACAAAGCATCATATCCTACTATGAGAAGTGTTTCTGATCAAAGTACTTCATTTATGAGTTGTAACATATCAAGAAAAGTACACAAAGCATCATATATTACTACGAGAAGAGTTTCTTCTCCTATTACTTCATTTAAGAGTTTCTTCTCTGATCAGACTACTCTAAGTGTTAAATGTTCGAATACTTAATTTATGAGTGATTCTGATCAGAGTACTTCATTTATGGGTTGTAACCATAAAATAAAACACCACAAAGCATCGTACCCTACTGCGAGAAGTGTTTCTTATCTGAGTACTTAATTTGTGAGTGGTACTCTTTGAAGAAAACTCCACAACGCATCATATCTTACCACGAGAAGAGTTTCTTCTCCGAGTACTTCATTTAAGTGTTGTAACCATCCATTGTAACACAACGAATAAACATAGAGTACTACTCTAAGTGTTTCATGTCCGAATACTTAATTTATGGGTGATTCGGATCAGAGTACTTCATTTATGGGTGGTAACCATTAAAGAAAACACCACAAAGCATCGTATCCCACTGCGAGAAGTGTTTCTTGTCTGATTACATCATTTATGGGTGGTAACCATTAAATAAAATACCATAAAGCATCATATCCTACTAAGAAGTGTTTCTGATCATAGTACTTTATTTATGAGTGTTATCCTTTCAAGAAAACTTCACAAAGCATCATATATTACCACCGGAAGACTTTCTCCTACGAGTACTTTATTTAAATATTTTGTAACGATCAATAAAACACAACGAAGAAACATAGAGTACCACTCTAAGTATTTCATCGATGTGTACTTAATTAATGAGTGAATCTGATCATAGCACTTCATTTATGGGTGATAACCATTAAAGAAAACACAACAAAGCATCGTACCATACTGCGAGATGTGTTTCTTATCTGAGTACTTCGTTTATGGGTAGTAACCATTTAAGAAAATACCACAAAGCATCATACCATATTAAGAAGTGTTTCTGATCATAGTACTTCATTTATGAGTGGTAATCTTTGAAGAAAACTCCACAACGCTTCATATCTTACCATGAGAAGAATTGTTTCTCCGAGTACTTCATTTATGTATTGTAAC
>CAXKVX010000305.1:0-96116 GCA_964058865.1 Eleocharis quinqueflora | reverse complement strand
CTCTAAAAATAGATATACTGAGTACTTTGATTCATCAGAATCATTCAATTTATCGAGATTGATGAAAATAATTTATTTTAATTATTGTGTGTTATTTAAGAAATCACTTTTCATTATTTCCGATGAATTGAACGAAATGAACCAAAATATTTAGCGTACTATCTTCTATCTTTTATAGTATTCAAGTTTTTTATTATATTATGTGATGTATTTTTCTTTCAAAATGCTTTGTATCAAACATAGCGAAAAAAGGTTTATTTTAAGAGATGGGTGATGTCGGACGCATCCTAAATTATTATTGTTTTATCGATCAGAACAGATCTACGTTCTCCAGCGCCTACTAACAGTAACAAGACATTTTCGCACATATTTCATAGATCCCATCCCGAGCAGATCGCCTCGTCTCAGCGCCAGCACGGCACTCCGTTAGAAGTTACAACGCAGTTGCGCACCTGCGCATACGACCCCGTAAACAGTAAACCAGATCCAGGCCGTAATTTGCGCACCCTTCCAAGTGGAACAGGAAAGGCATCTCGCTCGTGGAAACCTTGTCAGTTTTTGCAATATTCCGAATCAAGTATATAATCACTTGGTTAACTTCGTCGGATGATTTCTACATGCCTGTAGGATTTCTCCATCTAAGGTTCGTCTTCTTCTCTTCTCTTGGTATTGTTGATTTGGTTCTCGAGTTGTTTTAGCTTCCTACTGGAAATAGTGTTGGTATTTCGGGAGGTATGGTTTGACTGAAATTCTCAGCTTGAGTGAGATATGCTTTCACTACTTTAAACAGTGGTTAACTAATTCGAATGAAAGTCTATAGTTGTCTCCTAGTTAGATTCGATCTAAATGAAGTTGTAAGGTCACGTATTGGGTTTTGGGTTTCCTTATTTGCTTTTAGATAGCTTGGATGGAGAATTGGAGAGACACTTTCGATTTTCTTTAGTAGACACTGTTATTTGAATACCATTTTTTCATTGAAATCAAGCATTCTGGTTGTGAAATAAGTTTTGAATGTTGGTCCTTGTTCCATTTCATGATACACTTGACAGCTTAGTTTTGCCACAAACTCTCTTTTAATTCAAGAGCTTAGCAAAATTCATAATTATATTGAAATGGAAAAATTGTATCATACCAAACTAGAAAGTAATAAACCTAGACCATGGGCGGATTCAGAGGTCATTTAAGCCCGAGCACAACTAAGTCCGGGCACTGAAGTTGAGATCAAACCCGAGCACAAATTCATTAAAACCCACTAAAATTTCATTAAATTCTCTTTTTCACTACAAAAATAATTAAAAAAACACTAAATTTTGCGTTTTTTGAAAATCAAGTCCGGACACTTGCCCGGACTTGCCTGTAAATAGGTCCACCACTGTTCCTAGACCTACCTTTGAAGGTATCAGAAGGTTCATCTCATCAACTGTTATTAACATTTTACTATTTATTTATCTGTTATAGATTATCAATTTAAATCAGAAAAGTTCTTGCTTGTGGGTTGTGGCAGATGAGGAACTCAAAAGTGCATGCCGGAAACCGCAGAACCCGTAGTTCCCTATCAATAGTCCTACTAGTCAGTGCATGTTGTTTCTTCTATGTACTTGGTGCATGGCAAAAAAGTGGTACTGGTCGAGGTGACAGTATAGCACTTCGTGTGACTAAAGAAACTGACTGTGCCCTGCTTCCAAATCTCTATTTTGAGACGCACCACAACCGAGGTGAGACCACATTGACCACAGTCAATGTTTTTGAACCATGTGAGGTGCGCTATGCCTATTATACTCCTTGCCAGGATCCGACTCGTGCAATGGTATTTCCAAAAGAGAATATGATATATAAGGAGAGACACTGCCCCTCTGGAAAGGAGAAATTACGCTGCTTGATACCTGCTCCCAAAGGATATGTTCCTCCCTTTCTGTGGCCTAAAAACCGTGATTTTGTACCATCTAAAAATTTGCCATACAAGAGTCCTACTGTTGAAAAGGCAGCACAGAACTGGGTGCAGATTGATGGAAATCTTATTAAGTTTCCTGGAGGTGGTGCAATGTTTCCCCGAGGGGCTGATGCATACATTGATGAGCTGGCAACTGTTATACCATTGAAGGATGGAACGATTAGAGCTGCACTTGATACTGGCTGTGGGGTATGCTTTTAACATTTCCATTTTGGTAAACATATATTTATGCTTTCATGCAATACATCAATGTATAATATGACGGAAAATTGTATTTACAAAGCACACACACAACAAGTATATGGGTTCAGTTCTTACAACTTGCAAGTAAAATTGTGAAGTTTATTGTAGAAGGAGAGGCAAATGCATGCATTAGGGGCAGAATGCCACATGGTGGGACATAACCTTACAATTAATTTAAACTGCAAGATTATTTTTACTTGTTCTTTTCGAAAGATCATTTAAAAAGTTAGAAACTTTTGTGATATTTTTTTTGTTTTGATAGGGGTGGGTGGGCGCTGATGAACTGCCCTCCTCTGTCTGCATGCATCTTTTATTGGAACTGCAAATTATTTGTACTGTATCAAAGCCATCCAAAGAGCATATATATATACTAATTCTCTCTTGTACAGGTTGCTAATTTTGGGGCTTACCTCTTAATGAGAAATGTTTTGACTATGTCATTTGCACCACATGACTCTCATGAAGCCCAAGTGCAATTTGCACTGGAGAGAGGAGTACCAGCTATTATTGGTGTACTTGGAACCATGAAGCTCCCTTTCCCGTCTCGTTCCTTTGACATGGCACATTGTTCCCACTGTCTTGTTCCCTGGACATCAAATGGTAAGTAGCAAAACTGAGGGATACTAGTGCCATATAACAACCTGTACTTATTATCATCTCCAAATTCACACTTGTTGCAACTCGAAAGAAAATTCTGGTACTTATTATGCCTTCTGTGTTAAGTTTCTGCCCAAGAAAAAGGGAAAGAAAGAAAGTAAAAAAAATAAAAAAAGAAGAAGTTTCAACGAGGCTGCAGTTGGCTGCTACTACAACTTCCCATGGGCTTTAAAAGAGATGTACCGATTTTTTACCATTTATACCAGCGGATGTCCCTTTATTAAATGTACCGATTTAGTCATGTTGCAAGCATTGCTTAGCTTGGTAACTTCTTTCAGCATCTTGGCTTTGCTAGTTCCTAGAGTTGCACCTGCCTTATAAGTATAAATACTGTATTTTTCATAGATTTCCTAGTCATTTTTCCGCCTATGTAGTTTTTTTACATAGCTTTTCAAGCCAGGAAAATGAAAAAGGTTGTGATAGGCTTGGCAAGCCAACGTAAAAATTCAGCCATCCTCATGGAAATGAAACCCAATTTATTGGGTTTTCATCTCTAGCCTACCCTCAATTTGTTTGGAACTAAAGGCATTGTTGTTGTTGTTGCATTAATATCCAACTGATTAGTGATATTCACTTCTGCTGGTTCACCCTATTGATAATTTCTTGCCATGCTGTCTGTACTGGTACAACAGTACAGAACTAATTGCACTAGGCCTGGATATAGTGTTCATTTTGTGTAGACCCTAGTTTTATTTGATTTGATGAACTATGGTTCTTCATGTAGAGGGAATGTACATGATGGAAGTGGATCGCGTCCTGAGACCAGGGGGATACTGGATCCTCTCAGGACCTGTACTGGAGGAGGACTTGAGAAGAATCAAGAGCCTTGCTGAGTTGTTGTGCTGGGAGAAGAACTACGAGAAGCGCAATACTGTTATTTGGCACAAAATAGCAAGTTCTACTGAGTGCAATAGAAGGAAAGATAATTCTATCAGGATGTGTGCATCTCGTGATTCTGACAATGTCTGGTGTGCTCTTTTGTTTTTATGAAATCTTTTCATTTTTGGGGTTAAATCCTCCAACAAATCACATACATTGCTGGAGACTTGTCTTATTAAATTGCATCCTTCTTTTCGTCTGTATCTCTGGCTCCAATTTCAATAATGATATCCAAACTGTCATCGTCCTTTAACTCTTATTTTAAAAGCAAGAAGGGTACTTCTGCATCTTCTATTTTATTATATTTTGTGTGTGTGTGTGTGTTGGGGAGGTTGGGGTGTACTAATTTCATAGGTAGGTTTTCGACGTGCCCATGAAATTTCTTTCTGATCAGAATTGCAACTACTTGAGAGAAGGCAATTGAACACTTAATTTTTTCTTTTGCTTATTGCAACATTCTTTTGTTTTTATCAGGTATAAAAAGATGGAAGTATGTGTTATACCTTACTCAGACGAAGAAACCATACCCCTGAAACCTTTTCCTGAGAGACTCGTTGCGGTCCCACCAAGGGTTTCTCAGGGGCAAGTTCAAGGCATCACGACCGAATTATACCAACAGGATACTAGGCTTTGGAGAAAGCATGTGAATGCTTACAGGAGGATAAACAAGCTTATTGGATCAAGTCGTTATCGCAACATAATGGACATGAATGCAGATCTGGGAAGCTTTGCAGCTGCTATTCACTTTTCTGATTCGTGGGTCATGAATGTGGTCCCCACTATATCAGAAAAAAATACTCTAGGTGTTATATATGAACGAGGTCTCATCGGTGTATATCACGATTGGTTAGTATGATCTGTACTATATCTTTTCTTCTTTTTTATAACTTTTTTGCAGTTGAGGTGAGGGCACTGGGCTGCCCTTTTTTTAGGTGAGGGCAAAATGGATAACCAAAAACGAGATTTTGTTTTGGTCAATGGTTTTGACTACTATTCTTATTGAGATTTGAGAATCTTAATCTATTTGCAAGAGGAGAGAACCAAATTTACTTGAAGGGTTCCCAAAATGAGGGTGATAACTGATAGGTGAGGTGGTTTGAATAAACTAGGACATTTATTTCATATTTTACAGAAGACTGAGGTATATGACATATTCCTAATTTTTGTTTCATAGGTCAACTTAAATTACTTATTTTTCCTATTTGTCATACTATTTTATCCCCATTAAATCAAGAGCAAAGCTAATGTTTATTGGTATTACTTAGGTGTGAAGCCTTCTCTACTTATCCTAGGACATATGATTTGATACACGGAAGTGGAATCTTCAGCTTATATCATCATAAGTAACTTTCCTCTCATCTGTTTTGAATTTGATATAAAAATGAGAGCCAAAGAAGCCTTACCGGAAACGTGCAAATATGTGCAGTGAAACATGCGTACAATTATAATTTAGAATGGCATAATCAATAAATCAGACCCATAGATGCATCATTATTGGTTATTGCATCTTTCTATTATAATTATAGTAAGTTGGGTGTTCCTGGGGTTACTTTAATACAAATGTTCATTCCCGTAGATTCTACGGGAAAAAGTATGTTTAACTTTATATGTTTTATACTATAGTAGAAAGTACGCCAACCGTAGTATTGTATTAAAAAATGGTATGGTTGTGGCAATAAAAATCATCAGCCTCTTTTTCCCTTTTGGATTCTGAATTATTGCTCAAATCAAACAGGTGTGATATGGAAGACATCCTTTTAGAAATGGATCGCATCTTGCGACCGGAGGGAGCAGTGATACTCCGGGACAATGCTGAGCTCTTAAACCAGGTCAGAAAAATTGTCACAGGCATGAGATGGAAAACAAAAATGCTTGACCATGAAGACGGGCCTCTCATGTCAGAGAAGATTTTGATTTGTGTGAAGGAATACTGGGTTGGCACTGGTGATGATTCTATCTTGTAGATAATAGTACCAAGTTTTGTTGGGTTGGTTTTAACTTTTTGTCGCATCCTTCCCTGTCATTAAATGTAGTAGATAGCCTCTCATAGCACGCAAACATTCTGTAAAAAGAGAAAATCCTGTTATTGCTTTTTGGGCTTAATTAAGTAGTGTTTGTTCCTCAGTCAACCACTTCTCTTAACATTAGTTCGAGAAATTAATAGTGCGTGGCATTGCAACTATGGAAGGATAGCTGCATTTCTCAACAGTTGATATATATTTTTTTTTATTAATTTCGATATATTTTTTTCAATATCTATTATTCAACTTAAATATCTGTCTGGAGACGAGCAGAAACCATCACTAACCTTCAATTCTATTCAATGTCGTAAAATGTGGATTTTAATATGCGCGTGATCAGGCACTACATAGGTCATATGTGATATTTATGCATCCGAGGAGATGTATTTTAAACAATCTTAAAATTATGAACTAAAAATATTTTTTTAAAGAATTTCAATTAAAATTAAAATATGATGGAATACTAACAAAATTTTAAATTTGATAAATAAAAATGTCGTATCATTAATTTTATAAGTTAGATATAATAAAAAAAATTAATAATAAGACACAATATTGAATATGTGAGCGCGTATTCTTTTTATATGCAGTCTCGCTAGGGCTGCAAATGAACATGACGATTCATGGACAAAATGAATTGGACACTATTGAACATTTATGGAATAGATTATTTCTTGGTCTTGATTAAAGTTCAGTCTAAGTCCAATTGATAAAACTGAATTGAACTAATTGTGGACAATCATGGACAAATTGTGGACTAATTGCGAGCTCAATGTGAATTAAATAAAAATATGTTCAAACATTCCAATAGATCAATCAAGTTCTAACTCTCTGTTTCATAGAGAGATAATTAAGTTATTCGCACAAAAAAACCTAAGTTATTCAATACAGTAATGAAAGAGCTTTCATTTAAAGATGACAGTGCACTATGGTGTCCAGAATTATGTTCATATGATTAGCTTATGAACAAATTGTGAATATTATTCAATTATAGATGAACTGAATATTAATAGATAATTATGAATTTGATTTGATCATGACCTTCAACTCTTCATTAACGAACTGAGCTGAACATGAACTGTAATCCATCCATTAACAGCCTAAGTCTTGCACTGCATCAGACTGCATAGTCTGCGACCGCATTTTACAATCCTGAATCTATTTATTACACATCTTATGCTCACTAAATAAACATCATAACGTACTCATTAATCCACTTTATTTTCTAACTACAAACTTTTCATTTCTGAAACCATAAAAAAATATCACAAACAATTTTGCTTATCCATCAATTGCTCACCTCTTCCATTGTTGTTATATCATCTTTAAATTTACTTTACGTCACATATTTTTGTACAACTATACAAGAGCCCATCTTCAATTTAGTGATTAAAATAATATGTTTGTACGAGAAATTATACATTAACCATTATGAATATTTAGATTAAAATTGAAAAGTATTATTTACATTGGTCTCATTTGCAACCCGAGAAATCCTGAGGGGCCACACTATATCAGCGTACAGGGAGCGAATATGTATCTGACGGAAGGAGAGGGGAGTTAGGTACATCTATAAGCAGTTAAGCACACCATTTTATTATGTGCTTATGATTTTTTTGATAAAAAATTATGTGCTTATGATTTAAATTGTTGAATTAATGAATTGCATACTTTTTTTTTAAATTATATATAAAGAAAAAATATATAAAAAGAAAAAAAATATTATTTAAGATCTAAATTATAAAAATGAATTGCATACTCTCATAGATGTACTAACCCTGATGTTATCTGACTGGCAAGAGAATTATCATTTATCCGCACAAAAAGACAAAACTGCCCCGGACATGATCGCCACGCCACATTCTCTTACAGTCGAGTACTCGAGTCTCCTGCCTCTAAGACTAAACCCCCTCTAATAAAAGTGAACGTGGCAGCTTCGACTGTTTGCTGAACTGGATATTATCAAATGATGGGCATTCTCGTCCTTTCATTGAACAAGAAAAAAGAATTGCAATTGGTGCTTGTCCAAAAGGAACAGGACACCAGGAAACCGCCCCTTTGTGTCGAGCCCCATGATCCTGACCGTTCATCATGGCATGGAGCGATGGATACATGGCACGTGGATGTGGTGGCCCCCCTGCCCTTTATCCAGCGCATGGTCGGAAAATAATATTCTTATTAAAAATCAAGACTTCTCCGGATAAACCCAGAGAGTCAGAGACCCAGCTAGTGACGGATATATATGCATTAAACTCCATTGAACATTTTTAAAAGGAACAGTACATAATTCGAGTGAATAATAGAAAATTAAGATATTTATGTCGTCTTGCACATTAATTCTTGTTATATTGTTGTTAAATCACAAGTTCATATCGCTTTAACTAATTACGAGAAAGATGTGTTTGTTTATTTATTTGAATTTAATTTCTTATTTTGAAGACCACTGCTGGAATCCGCCAATTACATGTTTATACAGAATATCACATTATGTATGTGGTGAAACGTAAAACAGGGATAAATACAATACAGAATATCACAAGGACCAAAATAAACTTCCGAATTAAAAACTGGGTTACCGCAGATCGATACTTCGGCGGGTAGCTGGAAAAAGAAAAGGAAAAAATCGCCATTGTCTTTTCCCTGTGATTTTCCTCAAGCTTATCCCCGATCTCCTCGCAATCAAGGTAAATTCTCATTAGAAAAAGGAACAAAAATTGACACCAAATTCCGTTATCGTTTTAATTTCTGATTTTAACTGCGACTTCTTTTGCTCCTGAAGAATTGCGAAATCATGGCGTGTTGTCGATGTTTCGAGTTCCTTTTGAAGCTTTTGAATTTCATCCTAACACTAGCTGGTTTGGCGATGGTTGGATATGGGATTTATTTGCTAGTCGAATATTTAAAAATCGCTTCTGACAACAACGGTCATGATGCGGTATCCCCTTCGAGTAATGGCTTGCCGATCTTGATTCTCGGCCGTCCCATGCTCGGAGCTGTCGCTCTTTCCGATGATATTCTCCATTATCTCCCAAAAGCATGGTACAACTTTCTTTTATTTCGCCTTATGTTTTGTTGACATCTGGTGTTTCAATTCTCTTGTTAATTTTGTTCTCCTATAACAATTGTACTGGAAGATACAAATCTACCAAATTTATTAACAAGCACAATTAGTTCAATATCATTTTTTGTGTGAACTAGAATATCATTTCTTAATACAGCAGGACTTGGTTAACTTCATTTGTGGCTTATATAAACCAAAATAATTTTAGGTTACAATTGTATTGGTGCATAATCCAAACAAGTTGACATTTTGTTATTATCTTTGTATAGAATTTGTCCCTAATGCTTCTGTTATTATCATGTAGTAAGGCATGCTAAGCAACAATGCATATAAATACAAGCTTGCACTTTTTTATTATTTTATATAAAATCATTGAATTAACATGATCATACCATTCTTAAATATTGTTTGAGATTACTGGTATCATAAATTTCTGTATGACTATGGTTTCAGGTTCATATACACATTCATTGGTTTAGGAGCTATTGTATTTATTGTATCACTCTTTGGCTGCTGTGGTGCATGTTGTAGAAATGGCTGCTGCTTATCATTTGTATCCTAACATTGACCTGATGGCTGATATTTTCTTTTTTTACTTGTAGCCTTATATGTAATAATTTGCCTAAAAGATTTTAGCAGCAATGTGGAGGTACCTAGCCTCTGTGTTGCCATTTGTCCATTTATTCATTCCATTTGTTCTTATCTGTGAGCCTCAGTTAGTATAGGTTGTCCAGAATGTGTATCCGAAAAGAAAAAGTTGGCCAGGCTTGGCTTTTTTATCAGTTTGGGATAATGAGGGTAAGGTCGGACACCAATTTATTTTTTATTTATTCTGTAGTTTTTCGAAGTACTTCCTCCCAAATTAGTCAAATCTCTCCTGTTGGAATTTGGTGAAGTTAGATCACGTATTTTATTGTTTGTTTTCCTTAATTTCACGTGAACAGTACTCCTTTTTGGTAATCCTTTTGGTTGCTGCTGAGCTGGGTGCTGCTGCATTTATCTTCTTTGATCACAGCTGGAAAGATGTACATTTTTTTTTCTTTGACCTTTTTAAATGGCTCAATTGCAGCCATGACTACTTGGCACTAGAACTACTAATTGGGGAACAAAAATAAGTTACTACCTAGTCTTGTACGTGTAGATCTAGGTATTTTCAACATTCAACTCCCACAACAGCTAAGGTTTGGGAGTAGGTTGTGCATAATTTTGGAGTCATTAGAGGCAAAGTGCTACTACTGAAAAGTTGATTTGTGGTTATTGTATTTAGCTATGTACCTTTCCTTTTTTGTTCTTTCTTGGTATCAAGTATGTAATGTTGACCTTGTTTGCAGGTAATTCCTGAAGACAAAACAGGGAACTTTGATACAATTTATGATTTCTTGAAGCAGAATTGGGATATTGCAAAATGGGTTGCTCTAGGAGTTGTCGTTTATGAGGTATTTGTCTACTCACGTCACCTTTAACAGAATTTCTAGCTGAAGCTCAGGTATCCAGAAGTTGCCAAAGAAATTCCATACTACTGTTAGCGTTGCAGCACACATTATCGATCAAGTACCTCCAAAACATTCCAACTATTGTGCAATTACCTTTACCCGGCATTTTCGGAAGGCTGATTTACAATTAAGATGATGTGAAGCCTATTTTGTAATGATATCCTTAAAACCAGAATGTTGATCATAACTCAGGCCTTTATTGATTAATTAGACCTTGAATAATTTCACAATGAACAACTTTTTGGATATTCAGACAACAACAGTAACAGAAACAAGGTCTTTAGTCCCAAACAAGTTTGGGTAGGATAGAGATGAAATCCATCGGAGTAATGAAAAACATACATACGTAATTTTAAAACAAGTTGGGGTAGGCTAGAGATAAACCCAATCGGAGTAATGAAAAACTAGTTGGATATTAAGACATAAGAATCTTTAGAATGCGGTAGCATTTATTTTCTTATTTGTATTGTAACTGAAATTAACAATATTTGATATTTCCTGAGTTGCCCAAGCAATTGTTTACTTTTCAGTTTTCAATAGTATATACCAGTTTTAATCTCAACTTTTTGGCAAAACACAGGTTTTACTGTTTTTGTTGGCACTCATAGTGAGAGCAGGAAACAGACCAGCTGACTATGACAGCGATGAGGAGTACATCAACCCGAGAACGACTATGCGTCAGCCTCTGATCCACCGTCAGAATATTCCTGCCACCAGCGTGCCAGCACCAACTCTTGACCAACGACCCAGTCGCAATGATGCCTGGAGCCAGCGCATGAGGGAGAAGGTACAATATTGTTATCTGTTACTGTATATTACCCAAAGTCCGGAAAGGAGGAGGGTTGTGATAGGCTCGGCGACCCAACGTAAAAGTTCAGCCAATCTTATGGAAATGAAATCCAATATGGGCTTCATTTCCAGCCTACCCCAACTTGTTTGGGACAAAAGGCTTTGTTGTTGTTGTTGAAATATCTGAGCTGCCATGAATGCTATTCTTGATGTGTTTACGTCATAGATCTTTTGTTTATTCCTGCATGACAGTTTCATAGGGTTTCACTTGTTTTGATTTTTTTCTTTATCAGTGAATTGTTTGTTTATTTCGTTTTATTTGTTTAGGTGGTGTTTGTTATTGTGTTTTCTGGAAAATCTAGAAATCTTTTTAAAATCAAGTGAAAGATGCTTTAAAAAGTGGAATATCTTGATTCCATCTTTTTGGTGGAGTATGATTCTCTTCCAAAAGAAAGCCAAAGTTCTTCAATCTTTTTTGACAGAAAATCTGTTTCTTCTTTTTTTTTAAATCTTTTCTTCCATAATGGCCATCTTTCCTCTCTATTCCTGAAGAAATGTGATACCAAAAAGGGGTTATAGGGCATTTGTTATTTGGATTAGTGCCGAACTAAATTGCAGTTCACTAATTAAACCTAAAGCTTCTGTACTAGAAAAGCAGGGCCCCTTTTTCATAATATGTAGTTATATGGTTTGAGATGCAAGTTAATTTTTGTCATGTTTAACATCAAGGCCACCAGTGTCTGGGTTTCCAATTCTTATTATCTAGAGCACTGCTTTATGGGACTTATTCAGATATGTAAATATAAGAAATTGGACATGGGATGGTATCTTGTAGACATAATAATTGAATGATGAAAAAATTAAGCAACATATTGGGATAAGTCAAAGCAAAATATCAGATAATGATGAGAAATGATAATGCTCCTTGTCAGTACTTCACTTATACATGTGACTTCATGCTGTTTCATTTTCTGTTGCACAGTATGGTCTGGATACTTCCGAGTTCACTTACAACCCTTCAGACCCAAGCCGATACCAGCAACAACCACCCGTACAAGCTGAAGAGAGAAGAGGCGGCTGCACAATTATGTGAGAGGCATCAAATAAATTGTCATGAGTTTGATACCTGTAAACATAGTTTTCTTTTAGGTACGGCTTTTGCAAATTATTTATCTTCCCCACTTCACCTTCATCTTCTGTAGAGTATAACATGCCTTATTAATTTCCTATTATTTCACTATGAAATAAAGGGCCTGTGTGCATATTTGTTTTTTTTTGTGATTTGTGAGACTTTTGGATGCCTTGTTTTCATGTTTCATGTATAATTGATTATGATTGGTTCTGTATCATCGATTAAAGAATGGAACGGTTTTTGTTGTGGCATCTTTTGGGTTTCATTTAGCTTTTTTTTTCGATTTAAATGTACATTCTCGCTTTTGACGAATATCCTCAAACCCTGAAAACCAATGTTTTTAAAACCAGACCGGACATAGACCCGTTAAAACTTCGAATCAACGATTCACTGGTCAAATCGCCAGATCAACCGGTTCAATCACTGATTTATTTAAACATGTATATTAATCAAATAAAGTTCCTATACCAAATTAATTCAATGAATAGTCAATTTATATGAACAATAACATCCTAAAAATATTAAATAATAAATCAACAAAAAATGTCGATCCAACTAAAAATTATAACCGGTCGAATTGTCAAATCAACCAAATCAATTGCAATTTTTTCAAATACTTATATTAATGTTATATGAAAATTGATAAAAATATCAACATATACAGTATATTTAATGAGAATTGAATTGTTTTAAATATATATATATATATATATAGAATCCGGCTAACGTAATAACGTTAGCAAAATTAAAATCGTGCTAACGGATGTTTATCTCGAATTTCAAATCAAAAACGGCCGATCCGAACCGTTGAAATTGTTGTCCATACTAAAACCTACGTGGGGACCAAATTTTACATTTTTTCGAATTTTTTTACTATTTTATCCGAGGCATTTAAGAACGTGTTGAAATTGTAAGTTTTTCTGAATCGTTAGATTAATTCATTTTCAATGTCTCGGATAAAATAGTAAAAAAATTCGAAAAAATGTAAAATTTGGTCCCTACGTAGGTTTTAGTATGGACAACAATTTCAACGGTTTGGATCGGCCGTTTTTGATTTGGAATTCGAGATAAACATCCGTTAGCACGGTTTTGATTTTGCTAACGTTAGTACGTTAGCCGGATTCTATATATATATATAATATATGATAAATAATAAATTATCAGTTATTGAGTTTTAAAAAACCTCTTCAGATGAATACGTATATTCTCTATAACTTATCAAATGTGCCTACATGTTTTAATCGAAAAAAAATTATCAGATGTAAGAGACATGTGTTCATTTCTCATTAGATAATGTGTATTTAAATAAAGAACAAAAGAAAAAGCTGCAAGGTCCATGTGTCGTTCCTTATTTCCTGTCAGATGAAGCATTAAAGTAAGCAAACTTGCAATTGAACCGTTTTTTCTTGATATTAGGTTATCCGATTTCTTATCAAAAATTGTGAATTAGCTCGGTTTAGCAGCATATACGATCTTTCAATTGAAACGGGCCAAACAATTAACCGATTCTGATTTTTTCTAGTTTAACTGCCGGTCCGGTCGGTTTTAAAAACACTCTTCAAAACAGCATAGGTAATTCTGTATTGCCATGTTTTCATCGCTGTTAGAGAGAAAGGTTGGGCCCAGTAGAATAAAAAATATTTTCTGTACGGGCGTGTCGCTGTAACGGATCTGCTTGTCCATTTTGCGCTTTTTTTTAACCCGGTTTCAATTGCCGGAACTATGCATAAATGGAATAAAGGTTGTGTAACAATTTTGGGACCAATCAAAGATTCACAATCAATTTATTGTATGCTTTGGAGCAGAAGTAATCTCTTCAGAGAGACTTACTGTTAGGAATATAATAGATCGGAGATACTATCGGATACATATGATGGATTGGAGTTACTATCGGATACATATGGTTGGAGATTAATAGTATTACAATAATGATAGAAAGAAGATTATAGAGGATGTAGAATATGAGAGTTGGTTAGAATACTATTCACTTCCAACAATATATAACCGATTGCATCTCCAATTCATTATATTTCTAACACTTATCTAAGATTTCTAATGTGGGTTTATTATGAAGAGGAGAGGCTACTTTGACAAAGGTTATTTTGAATGTATTTTTAAATTTGTAGATTGATTGTATTTCCAATTTCATTTGATATCATATAAAACTTTGAATTTCATGCTGTTTTTAAATAATTCATATTTAATGATCATTGATGAACTATCAAATGATAATCAAATTATATGAAAATGGAAACATAACTGATCTGGTGAAACCCTCTTCTTATTCGAAAATTTATTGTCAAAATTAACAAAAGAACCATTCAATGTCAAGTACACCCTCTATTATTAAATGATTTGGTGAGCGATGTAAATTGTAATGACACCACCGATTACAACACAAGTCCATAACGCACCCCCAAAGCGGATCTAAGACATGAATATCATCTATTAAAACCACGTTGTAATAGAACTTGCCATAATTTTCTTTTTGAGTTCATTTGACACGAGTACCGGTTAATGCAGTACATTAAAGTATCTTCATATTATTATGATGTAATTCAAACTTCTATCGGAAGTTCCTCAAAACTTCATTTCAGAACTAATGGAAATGGTCTTTTATAGGGCAGATACCATATCGAAATATCAGTTTTTCTCCCGATTTAGCACCTAGTATCAGTATATGCACATGCCCGTACAAGAAGTCAGAAATAAAAAGTAAGCATTCACATAATCACATCCATGGAAATGAGTCAAAACACAACAATACACCCAGATAATAGAAAACAAACCACTTTTGAATCACGATAATATGAATATTTTTACCAACCTGACAACACTGTATACAATATGTTACTTGGGAACTGAGGTTTCTTGCTATAAGCTAGCTTACAATCAGCGTATGAACAAAACTGGACACAACTGCCCAAAAACTATATGAAAAATTGAACTGAAGGAAGTAAATGGGAAAAAAAGGAAGAATTGCAACTTATTTATTGAAAGATGCTGCTGACTGAGCAATCATCGTGAACACGCCAAATAGTTTCGCCTAAGAGATTTGCAACTGAAAGAACTGTCAATTGAGGAAAGCTATTCTGCTCAGGCAGCGGTATCGTATTTGTTATAATCACCTCCTGAAATAACCCACTTGATAGCCTCTCTATTGCTGGTGGACTTCAAGATGTTATAATAGTAATATTAGTCTTGTTAGCAAGCAAGTACCAGGCAATATGCAAATATTGGCTCTAGATTGTGAGGCATGCTCAAATTTTCTTTTTCAATTTATTCTGTGGAATTGTTTGGTTCTTAATTGCATTCTTACATGAGAAGCAAGAAATGCTTTTGAATGTTACCAAAGCTGTATGAATACCTGTGAAGTCATATACCAGTAAAGTTACCAAGTTCTCTTTCACAGTACCTGAAAACAGCATGGGTGCTACAAGCATATACTTCTCTTGCGCCTTCTTGGTGTAACAAAGCTGCACCCTTAGCAATTGTTCCTGTGTTTCCGTAGCCACCATATTAATCCAAATTGGCCCGAATGGATGAAAAATGTTTTTTCAAGAGAGTTTCACCAAAATATGGAACTAACCAGCTGTGTCAATCATATCATCCACCATAACTGCAACTTTTCCTTTAACATCCCCGATCAGATTCATCACCTGCAAAGTCACAAACAAATCCCATGAAACATATAACAATAACATTTTTAAGGGTGTTGGACTTTGTGTTTTGAAGGAAAAAGATGATATGAGAAACACGGAACCTCAGAGAGGTTGTGACCCTGGCGCCTCTTATCAACAATGGCAAGAGGTGCATCTGATAACTTCTTTGCAAATGCACGTGCTCTGGCAACACCTCCTACATCCGGAGAGACCACAACCAGATCGTCAGAACTAATCATCTTGCTCGCCAAGTAATCCAGTATAACAGGCTACACTTTCCAGAAAAAAAAAACAGAAACAAAAACATGGGGGAGAAATCAAACAAAGCCTATACATCTTTTGTTATTTTATCTCTTTATTAAATTCATCCTGTTAAGTGCAAATTCATTTTTACTCGTGAAGGTCATTTACTTTAGTATCTGTGAAAGATCTCCCTAAAAATGCATGCAGCAAAATTGTGATTATTGGCTAGAGGTACCAACAAGCATAAAAAACCAGTTCATAACTCATTATCTACAATGATCAGGATTATTTTCTCTTATTCATTTTTCTTTTGTTTTGAATAGTTGGAACATTTCTCATTATCTCAAAGAATAATTTCTTTCAAGTAACTTTCAAAAAGCTCTTACCTGACCATAGACGTGATCAACTGGGATGTCAAAATAACCCATGGATTGACCAGAGTGAAGATCACATGCAAGCACACGATGTGCACCAGCTTCTGTGATAAGGTTTGCAACAAGTTTGGCCGCAATTGACTCACGGCCTTGTGTCTTACGTAATGAAAAAAAGAACCATTATCAGCTTTGCAATTAATCAATGCTAGACTGAATAGTAATTTCACAATTATCCCCACAAAACCGTAAAACAACACATGAATATCTTTTCAATATGTCCCCAGCGTATAGACTTTCCCAATTTATGCCACAAATTATTGAGGCATGAACAAGCAAGAGCAAGCATCGGGATTTCTTTGAAAGGAAACTACCATGGTATTTTTCTCAATTATTTTTTCAGGATAGAACAGTCCTGAAATTTAACCAAAAATAAAACCAGAAATTCAACTTGATAGGAAAAACAAGGTGATGCACCTTTCTATCCGCTCTAGCATACCCAAAGTAAGGTATCACAGCTGTTATGTTTTTCGCAGATGCTCTACGGCAAGCATCAATCATAATCAACAGCTCCATCAGGTTTTCATTTGCTGGGGGACATGTAGGTTGCACCAGGAAAACATCGCAGCCTCTCACACTCTCTTGTAGTTGAACATAGATCTCACCATCAGCAAATTTCTTTATTTTTATTTTGCCAAGTTCTAAACCAAGGTAATTGGCTATCTCCTGGAATATACGAAAGAGACAGAGTATTAGCTTGTACTGAAAAGGAAACAGATTAAAAAATCAGATAGGTTTTATGGCTATAGATTATCCTTTTTGTTGAGATGCAACAAAATTATAACACCTAAACAAGAATGACATTGCAAGATAGAACCATTATTTGTTGTGTACAGAGAAAGGATCAAACATCCTTGCAACTGTAATTAACCACACAAAATAAAATATTAAATTTGTTACATCAATATATCATACTGAAATTATCATCAATAGGTGAACTAAATCCAGTCAAATGTGAACCAGAACTAAATTTCAGTTCACCAATTTGAATGGTTCACTTTTGCTGATTAGTAGATTTAGGTTTAGCAGTTCATAACTTCATATTTCACCTTTCTTGTGGGAAAGGTGATTGACTGGTTGTTCATAAGTGGTAATTTGTTCAGTGGCGTCAATCAACAACTGAGACAACCATTATTTTAGAATGATGCAAAAAAATAAAAAAAATACTACCAACTAAAAGTAGACCAAACTGAATTGAACTAAAATTTTCAAGTGATGTTTGGCATAAAAGTTTTTTAGTGTTGTCAACTAAATCCTAACTATGAAGTATAATTGGCAAAATATCCTGCTAAACATGGCCTTAAACTGAAGTTATTAATGGTGAACTAATTCCTACATTCCATTTATATTGCCTGGAATTGCACAAAGAGTATATATGCAAAATGGATGCCAAGAGTACATAAATACAGAGGATCAGCACTTCCAGTACAATCACAGACAAGAACAAGTAGAATTGTTCAAATAATCTAATTAAAGTTAATAAACCTGAGCAAGTGCAGGATTAGCAGTTCCAGAAAAGATGCGCAGCCGTGAACCCTGCTTTCCTATACCTTCTTGAAGGGAATCAGTCCCTGGGAGCATCCTGTTATTTATAACTGGCATGAACGGAGGCACCACTCCATTATCAAACCTGAGAGAGTCATGTAGGCCACATCTCTGCATAAAAAATAAAGAAAATTGGTTCATCTGGACTGTTGAAGCACCAGAAAATGGTTGAAATTATTACTTAAAACCTAAGAATCGAGAAGCATCTCTGCAAACCTCGTTTCCAAACAACACTAACCCTCTTTCCTCTGTCATATTCGTAGAGATAAGCAACGAGGAAGGAAGTGTGCTCTAAGCATGCATGAGATGTATTTATTTACAGATTAAACCACTGATATTTTCAATTGAAAGTGTACCAGAAAATTAAGCGCGTAAAAAAGGGCAAAATGCATAAAAGAGAACCGAGAAAGGCGGAGAGACTGACAATCACATGGCGACGATAGGGGGAAACGAGTCGATGTTGAGGTCGGTCGGAAAGGTTTATGGAGAAACGGGAGATTGAAGGAGAGGTAGGAGACGAAACCAAGGAAGCCATGTAGTTCTAAGTCAGGCGGAGAAAATGGAAAGATAGGAGGCGAGGGATTGACGGGAGTCGTCTGTGACTTACCGTCACACTAGGCAATTTTAGACCTTTTTGCTTCTGTCGTGGTCACAGCCTCACAGGCATGATGTAAGCGCTCAAGCTATCCGGAATTCCGGACCGTCTGTGTGATTTATTGTAAGCTTATTAGATAAATCAGCTATCGAATATTATTGTGGCTCGTCGTGTTTGATTCATTAAAAATATCGGCTCGAGTTGTTAATGATACGAGCTGATTAACTCGTTAATTTAACGAGTCGATCTTGAACTTTGTTCAGCTCAGCTCGTTAACGAATTACACATGTTATATAAAGTTAATTGATAAATATTAATATCTAACTGCAATAGTTGAAGTACAAGTTGCACAATATTAATTAACATATAATTTAGGAGTGTTAAAAATATTCGTAGCTCGTGGCTCGTTCGTGTTTGACTCGTCAAAAACTCATTATGAACTTGTTTGTTACTAGCTCGTTATGAACTTGGTCGTTAAGTAACGAGTTGATCGTGAACTTGACTCAGCTTGTTCGTGTTCGACTCGTTTGCACCCCTAACTATCGATATGTGCATTTAGTTGAGTTGAGGTATTCTATGTTATTCATTATAATATTAACTCCGAAATATATGCAAAGCTCCTACATTTCGATTTTGGTCTTTCTGTATCATATTTAGATCTTTCCTTTTGCAATCCGAAATTCCCAGCAAATCCCTTACTCCCCGAATACAATGGAATTTCACATCTGGCAAATCTTTCACTCTACCTCCTCTAATTAATACTATAGAATGCTCTTGCAAATTATGACCTTTGCGGCTAGGGGTGTAAATGAATCGAGTTGATCGAGTTTCATATATATTTTTAATTCGTTATATGTCATTCGGATTGTAGTGTTTTCAATCTATAACCAACCAACCAAAAATAAAAATCATCCAATTCATATTTTGTTTAGGCGGTCGGATTTTACGGGTTTCGTGGGTTTCACAAACTTCAATATTTCACACATTTTTTTAACGATACAAAAGTAAAAGTAACAAATGAAAATAATTTAAATAACACATTGACGTCAATTCGTACTAAAAATTAAAATTAATAAGTTTGACAAAAAAATATACATGTAAGTTTGTGATGAAAATCGAATACAAAACTTTATTACTAGCAATATAATTGTCTAATTAAATATAAAATGTCGGATCGACTTTCACCCATGTTTTATTCTACAATCCGTACCCACATATTAGATGTCGGGTTCGAGAAAATAAAAACCGTAACCGACCATAAAAATCAAAATCCGCATTTTATCGAATTGGGTTGGTCGGGTCGATCGGGTTAGTCGGGTTGAACTTACACCCCTACCTTCGCTTGGAATGTAAGCAAATATATCATTCATGTTAACAAAATAATGTGCATAATAACTCGAATAACATGCATAACTATTTCAGTACAAAATATAACATGCATAACTATTTCAGTAAAAAAAAATAGCATGCATAATAACTCAAATAATGTGCATAATAACTCAACTAAATGTACATAATAACATCGGTATCAATATTGATATCTACGTATTAGCTTTCTATTAGTAAATAAATATTATTAACGAATTCACTTTTATGCTATGAAACAGAAGATTGTTTGATTGCGAGTTAGTTGAAGACATCCATAATCCATTAGCTTTTTGTCAGAGAAGTCAAGCTCTCCAAGCTCTTTGTCGCTTGATGTCTCAAAAATGGGAACATTAGACTTTGGTTCCGGCCTGGTTATTTTTCAGAAGGTTTATTGGACACTGCTTCTACTTGATAAGTGTCAGATTCTTCGCTTGAGGATGCTCCAAATATGAGCACTCTTTTGATTTTCAGTTTAGGTATCAGGCTCGCGTCATTTTAAGAGGAGCCGAATATTGGCATGTTTTTAGGCTTTGGTTTGAAGAGAGTCTTGATGGTGATGGTGATGCACTCATCAGATTCATCACTTGAGGACTCATCAAACACTGGCAGGATTTGAAATGATGCCCTCACTCTTTTGGATTTAGCCACCGCTTTGATTGTGATGGCGCTTTTGATATCAGACGCACTGGGTGCGGTTGACTTAATGTGCTCGGCTATGATTTTTTTGAGTGCTTTCCTTTCTTCGTTGTTGAAGAAGAACCTCGCATCTTAGAGTGTTCTCATGAGCGTCAAATGGCTTTATTTCACCATTGATTCTTCGTACTTTGCCCCTGCCTACATATTTCATGCATTGGTGGAGGGTTGAGGGAATCATCTTATTTCCGTGAAGCCATGGATGTCCCAGCAAGGCTTTGTAAGATGTTTCATTTTTGATGGTGTAGAACTTGATTTTTGTTTCGAGGTTGCCAAATTTAAGAGGAAGCGTGATTGCTCCTATGACCTTTTGCGAGTTTTGGTTGAACCCATTGATAGTGACTTGCTCCACGGACAAAGACTCCATATCTAGAGCCAAACTTTTCAAGGTTTTGAGGGACATGATGTTTATCGATGACCCCGGGTCGATTAGGATTATGTTTAGGCATTTGCCTTCGCATTCACCGGTCACATACAAGAGACGATTGTGATTGGTTGTGTTGGGTCATGAACGGTTCAAACCCGTTAATTAGCTTAAGCTGCGAAAAGATCGTAAAACAAAAATTTTACTTCTAACTTAAGCCAAGGATTAAACGAGGTATGTCAGATAAACTACCGAGGGTGTCCACCTCCTGTTTATCTTTGGCATCAAAACCCGATTTAATCATTTTACAGATCTACTCCATAATTGATTTCTAAAACTTTAATCTACTAACAAATTAAATAGATTAATATAACATTTATACCTTGATCCAAATTCGAATTGGATTGCAGCAAACTCGAAAGATCGAATCTGAGAAGCTCCTCTCTTCGGAGTATCAGACGTCTGATACCTCTATCGGTTGTCCACCAGAACTGACCAGAGAGCGATTTATTTCTTCTGTCAGAAATATCATAAACCGCGAAATTCTGCAAAAACACTATTCACCGAGGTAAGGACTAAATAAATATATTCACGACTCGCGGTTATTCAAATATGAAATATCGCTTCTTTCGCAAAAATACTATTTTTCGAATCTCATAGACTACCGTAACCGAGATAGAGGAAAAAATATATTTATCGATTCAATCTGACTCTTCAAATATGATACGATTTTTGGATGATTTTTCTCTCTCTCCCCATGCCCCTCTATTTATAGGAAAATAAGGAGGTTGGCCGATTACAGAAATATCCTTGATTTTGGCAAATTCCAAAATGCCCCTAAGGAGGTCGATTGGAACAAATATCTCAAAAATTAATTCTCAAAATATTTATTTATGACGACCTCCTTTTTTTATTTTTTATTATTTATTTTTAATTAAGATTTTAATTTGATAATGATTTTGATCTCAAATTCAAAACCATAATTAATATTTAAAATCTAAATTAAATATATAAATATAATTGTTCTCAACAATTATATATTTCTCAGGGTTCGATATTGCTTTGGTTTCGGTATGGTTTTATACAACATATCGAATACGTTTATAAATCAACCGTTGTTTTTACTTGTCATCTTATATGACATATATAATTTAATCATATCATATATAATTAATTATAACCATCTTAATATTAATTATAACCAATTTATAATTAATCAATAAGATTCTTTGATTAGCTCCTATACGGTGTGACCCAATAGGATCTGTGTTATGTTGGTAAATAGAATTAAAACTATTTTAACTTCTATAATCATAGGAGGCATCTGATATCTGCACTATGACCATCCAATTACACAGATGATTTTGTACGATACAATACCACGATCCATTTAAACTATTTTAGTCGTGTTAATTCTTTTGTCACATAGTATCAGATTAGTTTCAAGGTAGGTGTGTGACATCCTTGCAAACTTAATCTTTTCTCAATCTTGAGCAGATTTATTAAATATAATTACTCTTGTAATCATACTGCATGCAGACAATCATACTCTATCATGGAGCCTAGTGATATTGTAACTCGTATAGAGAAACGAGGGACAATAGTACTTTTGGTAGACCATCACTACCTCAACTAAGCTATGTATACCGAAAATCTACTGTTATGACTGTGTTTAACCGACATCATTAGATAACAATCACACATACACATCTCTTAGTAGGAAATATGAATACCTCATACTTTAAAATTTAACACTGAATGAAAACATTATTGACACATACACAATTTCATTTAATGTTTCATTCGAGGTCTGTCAAATACCATGTACTTGGAACATGTATTTATGTGATTAAAACGACATCTCATGTCTATGGTCTGTAAAACTTAACCATCTTTTAATCCACATTCTAACTTTATAATAATAAGTTAGTGTTCATGCTAATTACCTTGGTTAGAGACTTTTAAGAGTATATATCATCTATATTATGAAGTTTCACAATTTCAGTTATTAACTCTAGTCAGATAAAGGAATGATTCATAAATTCAATAATACTCAAGGCAACAAAATGACAATTTATTAATCACTCAATTCATGAACAAAACTTTATGATAATTTATCGTATTATTGACTTCTAGATTATTACATACTAACAGGTTGTACCCACCAACAAGTCATCATATGTGAAGGTTATATTTTGAGAACGATTCTTCATGATAAGACCTCTACTTCAGCATTTGACGCAAAGTGCGTTTGGAATTGCTCGAGATTTTGGAGCACATAGATTAGGGAGTCCCTTAAGTCCTTGGACATCATGAGGGCATCAAAGACACTCATCAGGGCTGGAATTTTCCGTAAGTGTGCCAAGACATTATAATCTCCAACAGTGAATTTGGTAGTGCCATTTGTCGAAGGAATATATGCTTTGTCTTTAGCCACTTCTTTTGGCATCTGACGCTCGGGTAACTTTGTCCCTAACCTCAAGGTTTCTTTGCACTCATGAGGTGCGATTGCTTGATTGATATCTTCTGCTTCCTATATGAATGTTCTGGAAAGACAAAATACTTATTATTCCTCCTCAGAGTCATTGGTCATGTTGCACGACTTGGTGTGGGATTCAATTTCTTTGTTTCTTCCATGAGAAACCTTCGTTTCTGAACCATCAAGTGTCTTAGCTTCAGATGTGGAGAAGAACAACTCCTGAATAATCGTAATTTCATCCATTTCTTTATCATCAGAACCCCATTCACATTAGGCTCCCGACTTGGTTTGAGGTTTGGCTTCTTCTTTAGATTTGAGCTTTTCGTTCTCTTGGTTAGTGATCTTCTTCCATACATCTTCAGGTATGAAGTCTTTGAGGACTAAAGGCACATGCTGCCCTATCTTAAAGTTTTCAAGAGCGTCCATACATCCTTGGAGTGTAGTTCTCCCGACATACTTTTTTCCTCTTTTCTTTCTAGAACATCTTTGGTGGATAGTCTTGGTTTCAGCTTTGGGGATGTTTTCCCATTTGACACTGAAATTATCATTAGCTGGTATCTGTTCATTCAGTAAGGTTCATTTTCTATTTTTCTTTTCAATTTGACTATATGATTGCTAATAACAACATTACAACAATCATCGAAAACTAGCAAGACAACAATACAAAATAGCTGATCTAATGTATCTCCACTGCCATAGAATTATCCACCTGTAACTCTGTCAATGTCAACATAAGTCAACATAAAGCATCACTCTAAAGTCTAAACTAGAACCAAAATAGCCAGAAGAGAACAAAAATGACCTTCTTTTGTATATTTATAACTAGGGCTGCTAATGAACAAGACGGTTCATGGACAAAATGAGCTGGACACTATTGAACATTTATGAAATTTTGATCTTGGTTGAAGTTCAGTTCAAGTCCAATTGCTAAAACTAAACTGAACTAATTGTGGACAAACTATGGACAAAATTGTGGACTAACTGTGGACAAATTGTGGACTCAATGTGAGATTAAATGAAAATATGTCCAAACATCCCAATAGATCAATCAAGTTCTAATGCTCTATTTCACATAGAGAAAACTAAGTTATTCGCATAAAGAAACCTAAGTTATTCAATACAGTGATGAAAGAGCTTTCTTTTAAAGAGAATTGTGCACTGTGATGTCCAGAATAATGTATGTATGGTTAACTTATGGACAAATAGTGGACATTATTCGGTTATAAAATGAACTGGACATGGACTGGACATGAGTAGGTAATTATGGACTTGATTTGATCATGGACTTCAACTCCTTATCAACGGACTGAGCTGAACATGGACTGGAACCCATCCATTAGCAGCCCTACTTGTAACATGAGTTAATTATCATTCACTTCTCTTAAGCATCCTTGGGTTTCTTCTTGTAGCTGATATGTGACTACAGACCTCAACTGAGAGTTCTCCATGTTTGAGAGCAGCTGGCTGATAGTCTTGATTTGAGCAACACTGTAACATCAGATTATAAAAAAAATGTTATTTCCAAATTACATATACCATGTAAAAGATTTCTCATATTTGAAATCTACATCTAACTACGGATATTTTGCAAAGAACATTTGGGTAGTTCAACTAAAATGACAAAAGATGCACCCTTCCCATTCCATATCAGCAATTTTGCCCAATCATTTGTAAAATCTAAATGGGTCTAAATACTAATGGTCCAAGGCTTCTTAAACTTCCTTAAGGCTTTTAAACCTCCTTAATCGCTTAATCCAACCAAACACAAATTCCTTAACATGGATTAAGTCCTCCTTTGGCCTGAGTCGTAATCCTTGTTCAAGACTTTAAGGAGGTTGCCCATGGATTAAACCTCCTTAGCTTTTTAATCCTTTCATTTCTTAATCTACACAACCGAACACAAGTTCCTTAGTATGGATTAAAATTTAATCCCCAACTAATTTCCGAACAAGTCCAATATGATTGAGTGACAAGTTTGATTTCTCTGAACAGGTCAAAGAGAGTTCGTTAAGATGAAAAGTTATGGAACTATATCCGCTTTACGAATTTTCGCAAGTAGGATATTACTTGTAAAGAGTCCACAAGATTTTCATATTAGTGGCAACCATGGGCAAAATTCTGTGCTTCCACAAATCCAAGAAAAATGGTGCAAGTTGCAAAAGAGCATAATCAACAATAACGAGTAACCAGAAATCAAGGGTGAAAAATTCGAAAAATCACTAGATACCACATGTTATATTGGTCACACAAATCAGTGAAAACAATTGCTACTGAATGATGTGATTAGATAATTTCTGGAGATAGATAGTGGGCATCTGAGCTGATTCGAAAAATCACTAGATACCACATGTTAAGGAAATTTTTTGCATATCATAATTCAATATTTTCTTGTATCTGAGCTGATTGAATGAAAATTATTGTATTTGATCGAGTTTGAAAGCACACACCTATTTAAGTTGTTTTCCATGTGAGCATCCAAAGAAGAAATGACATGAGGCAGATGCTGCAGCACCTAAGATAATAGGAACTAAAAAATAATTAGAGCCTTGCTATAGAAATCCTAAAGACTTCAAATTCAAATTCAGCTGGTTTATTTTGACATACTTGCTCGATACTTTTGGCAAAAGAAGTTTTAGCAAGAGACTTT
Organism: Eleocharis quinqueflora; assembly: GCA_964058865.1. Taxonomy (NCBI): domain Eukaryota; kingdom Viridiplantae; phylum Streptophyta; class Magnoliopsida; order Poales; family Cyperaceae; genus Eleocharis; species Eleocharis quinqueflora. Next base: position 69,863 of record CAXKVX010000305.1, on the reverse strand, counting down.
TAGGAAGTTTGATCAATTTGGCCTGTTGAAGATGAAAACTTCAGCAAAAACAATATTAATAAGAACAAATGAAGAAACTGCACCATCTGAATACTTCACCCATGGGATATATGGTTACTTACTTCATCTAAGCACAATAAAGTACAAAATTTAAATCAATGTCTGCTAAAGAAAACAAGAACAAATAAATAAATAACTGCTAGAACGTGCAATGTGTACTAGATAAAACCATCTCAATAGGCTGCGGTACCAGTATGCCAAAAGGATTTAATGTTCAACTATTTCACCTTAAAATTGATCATCACAAAAAAGAACAAATAGTCTTTGCATGCACCTCTAAAGAAGCGAGGGGACTTCTCCAGTTTTGTCCCGACGGGGGAGAGAGAGAGGAGAAACCTGAGCATGAGAGAATTGTTGCCATGAGATGGAAGAGATTAGAGGTGGATTGCACGGCCTGAGAGATCTGATTCGCCATTGCCGCCTTCGCATTGTCTTCTCTGTTGCCAGTTCCTCCTAAGTCACCCCTCATTGTCGCCATCGATCGATTCCCTTTCCGCAGAGGAGATTGAATTTGGTCTAGTGGTTGGCCCAAGACATTTTAAAAGGCTTTAGTGCCAATACTGGGCCGAGTTAATACCGACAAATCGAAACAACTCGCGAACCGTATCTAATAAACCAACTTGAAAGTTCGGGTCAAAATCATATAAACCGAACCCAATGAAACACCATGTAGTCGGCGAAATGGGGGGAAATACGATCCGACTGACAAGTACCAGAGACCACAGTTAGAAAGAGATGGAGGGGGAGAGAATGGCGACGAGAGGAGGTAGCCAGAAGTTGGCATCAATGGCGCCATACCTCATCAAAACGCTTCCAAAGAAGCCTCTTAGCACTGCCATCAATCACACTGTCCCTTCTCTCGGGACGCTTCTCTTCTCTACTCTTCTCCATTTTTCTTCACTTATTCCATTTTGTAATTTCACCTCGATTCGCTAAATGTTGAAGACCTCGCGAAAGTATCTGTGGCGATTACTTATTTGAGAACTTGTTGCAGGAGATCACTTTCGCTCTACGATCAGATTTATCTCATAGATAAGGTCACTGATGATCAGCTCCGTTTCCAAGGGTAACTTCATTATTTGTCACCTGGTTTCTTTTATGAAATTCTTTGTGTCTATTATGTGAGAATTTTTTACTGAAATACCTGAATTGGATATTAAAGTAGCCAACTATTAGGTTTCTAGTTAGAATTCATTTTATTAGAGCAAGTAAGACTTAAACAAAAAAAAATCATCTTCTCTCCTTGTTCCACCCAAATCCTAATGGCTGCTCCTACTGATTATTGACAAAAGTCAGTTTCTTAAATTTAGCTTGGTACACCAATCATTGGTTGTCCAATGAACCGATTGGATTAGCCAGCTAAAGTTGGCTTGGGTCATTATATTTTGAACTATGTGTTATGCACCAAAAGAAAATTATTGTAAGAAAAAAATAATAATGGTAAGCTCCAAGGAAGTGTTTATATCTGGAGTAAGTGAATATCTATTCTTAGTTTGTTCTTGAGGAGGATTTATGATTAAACTGTATATGAGAAGAGTTGTTTGATATGCATTTCTTTTCAAAATAATTGCAATCCTACATACTTCTAGAGTATTTTCAAAACCGAAAGTGCTCCATAAGAAGGTGACATGGCCTGATTCCATGGGCATTTTAGCCCAGCATTTATCAAAACCCAAAGCTCACCTCAGATTCCTTTGCTGTTCAACTTCAACAACTACCGGACAAACTATACTGTTTGATGAGATCAGCTTGGATTCTAAGATATATATATATATATATATATATACCCTTGAAAAGGGATGGCAGAACAAACCTAGGATTAGCCATAAAATCACACTGACTCTCCTCTTTCATTCCCTGTAAAACATCTATATAACTTTGGATTTCTTCCTTTGCCAGACTGGTAGGCAGTACCTGACACCTTGTACCGAACACCGAACACCGAAGTCCGATCAGAAGGCACAATACTTGATTGCAATTTAGATTGGCTAGTTAGGAGATCTATAGGGGTGCTTCACTGAAATTTATACCAATCCTGAAAAGTGTTTGCTTCTGGTTTTATTCAATAACATGGACATCAAGTGACCGATACTTATCTTTAACTGAAATGTCAGTGTTAGAAATGGTGTCTGCTTTGGTTATATGCGGATTTTCTCAACATAATAGTATCTTGGGTTTTAGTTGGGGTCTACTGTTGCCTCCATCTGGCCTCAAATTAATCAATCAAATAGTGAGAAGCAATAAGTTCAGAATAAATTAGGATTGAAATGGTATTGATATCAAGTAGTGGTGTTAGTGCTTAGTGCCTACTAACAACATCAACATGTGATAGGTACACGGATACTGGATTCACGATTAATGGTACCAAATATGAAGGTAGCCTGCTTATAGTGGAGAATAAAGTAATGACGTGGGCTCCTAAGAAATTCTCTGATATAACCCCTCGAAGGTATGTCCCTGTACTGGATAAGCTGAACGCAAGTCATGCATCTCCTTGTTTGGTCGTTCAAAATTCTTACATGTGATTCATAAAAAGATGAAAATTTGATTTACAATTTCCTTTTTGGTATGGTATAGAGCATTGCAGTTCATTTTCTTAATACAAGTTTTCTTCAAATTTTGACCAATTAATGTGATAAACATGGAAAGTCTGGAGAAGTATGTCGATGTAACATAACATCTCAATCCGACACCCAAATATGACGTGAACTAAGCTTGGTACTGTATGGGACTGTTAATCAATTCCTTCATGAGAGAAACCAGAAGTCCTTGATGAGTCAGCCGCTCCAGAACCGAAGTAATATTCAACTGACCCTAAAGCGAATAAGACTTGTGCAAATAATGTGAAGGCCATAAAATGACACAAAAGGCTTCACCCAACTAGTTATTTGCCACATCTCGATTAGAATATTCTCTTATATGCGTTCACTTGTGAAGTTCACATGGTATTAAAGAAGCATATTCTGCTCTTTCTTTTCTATTTTGCAACTTCAAAAATGTTTTTAAATTACTTGCAGTCTCTCAATCTTTCAAATTGTTCGACCAGTTCCAGGTAATGTACTTCACCTAAGCATTATTTTGTTCTATTTTATTCATTTTATCCTCCCCTCTTAATTCCTCTGTCTCCTGTAATGTCCAGCATATATCCTATCAAAAGGGGAACATTTTGTAATCCTTATACACTGTAACCCTATGAAATATCAAAAGTTGAAGTTTGGGAGCCAACTTGTCAAAACCCGATAGTTCAGGGGGGGTTGAGACATACTCTCCTTAATTAACACAACACATTCACCTTAACTGGTCTTCATATAATTGTTGGTTACTTAAAATATGCAAGTGTTCATACCCACTTTAAAAGTTTAAATTATCCATGATATTATTTATCTTTTATTGGTTCAGAAATTTTGATTCTTGGTTGTGGGCGAAAGTTAGGATTCTGAAACTCGGATTCGGAATCGGAATCGTTTGTTTGATCGTCGAATCAGAATCGGATGAATCGGCCGGAATCGAAAGAATCGGCTCGGTAACTCGATTTTTTTAGCAGAAGCCTCGTTTTATAGGCAAAAAACAGAAAAATGATAAAAATAAATAAAACTGCGATTTAAATGATTTATTAGCTTGTTTGGGCTCTAATTCGCTTGTACTACTATGGCCTAGCGTGTTATGAATGAATTCGGTTCTCACCACGGGTCCTATGACTTGTTCCAAACTCTTTTAAGTTCAAATTTGAATTATTGATTTTATTCTGTTATTTAACTGTTTTAAAATTGATTCAAAATCTGAAAATTATTATAATTATTTGAATTTAGTTGTATGAATTTAAATTGATTGAAATTATTTTATTTAAATGTTATTCTATTTGCTTATTTGTGAAAATTTTGTTGTATGAATTTAAATTGATTGAAATTTTTGCGTGATCAAGCAGTTTAAAATTTCACGAGTTTCATAAAATACAAAAAGAGTAAAAAGCAAAAAATGTAAAATGTAGAGGGCCATCTGTAAAACTCGGTTGACTCGGTCAGGAATCGGCTGACTCGGCCAGGAATCGGTTGACTCGGCACTGTTCATCCAAGTCATTGGGTAAAACTCGCACAGGCGTGGGAATCGGGTAAAACTCGCACAGGACCCGGCCAATTCCGAGTTGACTCGGCCGACTCAGATCGGAATCGGCCGAGTTTCAGAACCCCGTGAAACATCATACCAGTGGATCCAGAGCTTCGCCGCTTCATTCGTTCAACTTGCATGAAACTGGAAACTGTTGATTCGGTGTGTTAATAAACGTTTTTATTGCTGTTACTTGCAAGTTATATTTGTACTTTTTAGCACCTTGGCAGCGGTTTTATGTCAGTTGGTCATTTTATATTGTGCTTCCCAACTTGACTTGTGGACAATCTCGGTTACGCATTTTTTTTCCTCACATTCCTCTGCAGAGAAATGCTTCATCTACATACAATATTTTGAATGAAGAGGGGAGGCATGTTGCTGCTGCTCTTCTGCCTTATGGGGTTGAATCTTGAATATTTCCATTTGTGTGTCAAGAAGGGAATTTTTCATGAAGTTGTAGGAATGTATTAGTTTTTTTTTTTCTACTGTCAAATATTTCCTGGTTTATTTATGAACATCCTGTGCATATTTATTGCCTTCATGCCTTGTGCAACACATTGTACTTGTGTCATAGTTCAAAATAAGTATATTTACTTTCCATCACATTGTTTCTATTCTGCAAACAAAATTTGAGAAAAAAAAGGAAAGTTTGATTTTTTTTTCTGAGTTTGACTTTTGGTTTTGAATTCTACGTGTGCAGTTTTCAAACTTCCATTATTTGAAAACTAATTGCTGTTTTTGGGTCTTGATTCCTCTGTTTTCATTTTATGAGTGCACAGTTGTAGCTAGCTAGTGGCTAACAGGTGGATTCGGGATTCATTATTTAAGTTGTTACATTTGAGGTTCAAGATTTAGGGTTTAGAGTTTTGCAACATATATTTTGTACTTTTATATATTTTGTATAGTTATATGATTTGTCAATTTTTTTCTTAAATATGTTTATAATTTGACAATGTGTCAAAAAAATTATAAATCTTGTTCCTGAACAAAGTTATATTATATAGAGTAAAGCTATTGTGTTTATATGAGCACAGAGGTTTCTCGTGCTCTTAATTAAAATTATACTTAATTATCTTGAGATTTTAATTTATCTTTCTCAATAAAGTGTTCATATTAAAATCTTTTAAAAAATTAAATTTTGTGATTTTTTTTTTATCTCTATGTATTTTTGACATTTTTTAAAAACAACTTTATTTTTAAATATTAAATATGACTGTTTTTAAAAATATTTAAAAATAAGTAGAAAAGCTAAGAAAATATGAAATTTGACTTTCTAAAAAATTTTAACATGAAAATTTTATTGAATACAATAAAATTTTTAAGATAATTGAATATACTTTTGAGTTAAAAGCATGAAAAACTACGTAGCTTTATATATGTATATATATTCTTTTATGAGAAATTGATATTTCATTATCTCATTTTACCCGGCTATTCGCATCTGATGTGTGCTATACATTCTACATTTGAGTATTTTCATTTGCACGCAGTTTACTTGAAGAACCTTGGATGGCAACCGAGCTATTGAGAGGATTGACCAAACTTTACAAAAAAAATATTAACGTCAACCTCGCATAATTTAAAATTGCATGCCAAAGAAAAAAAGGATGGTATAACTGTATAAGCACACAAAAATTGACTAAAAAAATAATGTAGCATGATGTACCATCAGACCTTTATTTCTATGAGAAGAAGAGTCAGCTTGTTACCTTGTACAGAAATTATTATTCGATGTTGAAGACTTAAAGTAGTTGATAGCATTACAGATTAGAGCACACCGCCTTGGTCCCAGAGGATCAAAACTGAATTCCTTGATTCGGCAATTAATCCATACCCACTACCACTACCAAAACTTCGATATTAACGAAGAACTTTAAAATGGTAAATTCCATATCACCCAATTATTTGTATAACAAATCGAGAAGAGATATTTTACGATTTGGGATCTATATTACAGGTGTACAGATGGAGTTTCGGCTGACTAGCAAATGGCTCTGAGAGATGTTATAGCCATCGAATGTCGCTTGCGATCTTTTGTTTAAAAAAAAAAAATCAATATTTTTGCCCTTTTTCTCCTTGATATTGCCTATTTTCTAAGAAATGCAGTTATTTGTACTTATGATTTAGGCATCGACTTAACGCATGTTCTCAAGATTTTGATATCTTGTGTATTCAGGCTCAGGCAACAGTCGAAAAATGTCAAGCTCTGGCAAGTGCCAAGTGCCATCATGCCACGTCGTCACGACAATCACGCCACTTAAAACAAAAACATGCCGCCTGATCGTTACTTTTTACACTTCTATATACCATTCAAAAATTTTGTACGTAGAAAAAATACATGTAAATAAAGGTTTCTATATAAAAGCCACACACTCCAGGTCAAATTTTCGAATAGAAAAATAGATTTTTTTTTTTTGTTTCCGGAAAGATTTTAATATAAAAATTTATTTAGCATGATCAAGATTCTAAATAACGTCGATATAACGAAAACAGCGAAAGTTTTGACTTAGACGTAAGATATTTCTTAAACACCACTGATATAACGAATATAGCGGTGATATAACAGATATAACGACGATATAGTGGATATAGCGGTAAGATTTTTAAATGTTAATTGTTATGACTTTTGAAATAAACATGTTTTTTTGTCAATTTATTGTGGCAGTTATTATGCTTTTGTGCATCAGTATATTTGTATTTGACAGTTATTGATACTTATGTAAGTTATATTAGTAATTTTAATCGCTATATTGCCATTATATTGTCGCTATACCGCTAAACGCTAAATGACTCCTGCACCGCTACGGACCGCTATCCGCTATTTAAAACCTTGAGCACGATAAATCAAAATTTTAATCATATATCCAAGAAATTTGACGCTCAAATCTGCTTGATCAAGAACCATAGTCTTGCTCATAAAATTTTAGTAAAACTAACCTAAATGTGAACATTTGAAATTCTAATCTCTTTTGTTCTCATTTATTCATCAATAATTGACGCATTAAAAATTCAATTCGAGGATTGTTGATTTATCCGCTGCTCATTTGTCTTATTTTAAAATCTGAAATATTACAAATAAAATGTGAATCTTGTTATTATGACGGTAACAAGTACATCAGTGATAAGTTGATCAAATAATCACAACTCGGTGTATATTTCCTAATACAGATATGGCACGGAAAATCCCAGTTAGCAAATCTTAGCACTCGATATGCGACCAAATTCCAGGTCTGAGTTGGAAATATTTATTGAGGAGAGAACTCTCGTGTCTTGTCCCTTTTCTAACCTCCTCCTTGGCGCCTCCAAGGCTCCAACTCTACTGGAATCTCTCTCTCTCTCTCTCTCTCCCCTGAACCTTCGAGGCACGCACTGCACGCTCCTTAAACCCCGCTTCAATCACGAGAATTTTTATTTATTTCCTCTTACACTAGACAGCTCGAGATGGCGGCGATGGAGATCGGAAGCATGGCGGTGCAGATCTCTCCGGTGACCGGTACGGACTCTGTCTCTCGGCGCGTCAGTTCGAGAGTAGCTATGAGCAGATCGTGGGTCAAGCCTGTTAGTCAGAGGAATCTCGTAGCGAGGTCGATCAGGACTAGCAACGCCGATGCCAAGGTCGCTGATCTTTCTTCTCCCAATGGCGTCGTAAAGCCTGTGAGTTGTGAAAATGAATTCTAAGCTCTTTTGATGCAAATTTAGAACTGTTTGAATGCATGTCCGAGATGAGATAGGGTTTTTGAGCGATTTGTCTAATTCTGTATTTCTGATCGTGGAGCTATGGTGGATCGGCACAAGTCGAGAAAATTACTTGAAAAAATTACTAGTTTTTATTTATGTTTGCAGTTGTAGCAGATATTGTTCTTACGTGGGCTTTTGACTTGATTACAACTAAATTTCATAACAAAATTGATTTTGGCCACTACAATGTATTGTTTAGCTAACCGTCGTTGATTTCACACTGAATGATTCACACCAGTCAGCCAAAACCATTTGGTAGCTGGTTGAATGAATTGGTTAGGTCTGGCAAAACCTTAGATCAAGTGAACTAAGATAAACTTAAGATCATCAGGTATTTTGTATGAATTGAATTGACCTGATCTGGTTGGACTTAATGATGAAGTTTCAATCAAGCCTTATTTTGATCTTTAGGAAAGGAGAAAGCAAATTGTATTTTAGAAACTTGTAAACTACAACGATAATAAGGGGTTTGGTCCGATACTCAGATCCTCACATTCTATGACTAGTGACAAGACAGCTTCAGTACCCTGAATGACGGTATCTATTCTGTTATATTTCACTTTCAGAATTGTTTGGTGTAACCTTTTTTGCTGTTTTTCAGGATACAACGGACTTGGCACAAGACACTGAATCTGTTGATCTGGCGTTGAATTCAAGGAGGAAAACAAAGATTGTGTGCACGATCGGCCCAAGTTCAAACACTAAAGAGATGATATGGAAACTGGCTGATGTTGGGATGAATGTGGCACGTCTCAATATGTCCCATGGGGACCACAAATCCCACAAGAAGGTTATTGACTTGGTCAAGGAGTACAATGTCCAAAATAAGGAAGGCAATGTCATTGCCATCATGCTTGACACCAAGGTAGTGTCGCTTTCATTAATTGCGGTACAAGGATTAGTACCGTTCTATTCGGAGGAAAGTGTTGTAATTCCCCAAGTGTTGGAATATCTTTTAAGAACCTTCATCCAAATCACTCATGTTGTGTTTCCATCTATCTGATTTTTACTATTTATGGACCTTTCTAAAATGGGGCTTATATTCCTTGCATTGTAGATATTAATTTCTGATCAGGGTAAGGGATGCACTACAAAAATCACGACAAGATGACATTTTCCACCTGTTGTGTAGAGTCCATTTTCAACCGGCAGCTTATTGTATTAACACAACCCTGATAAGACTAGGAATGTGTATATATTATGTTGTACTATTAGTAATACCAATACTCGATGAAATAGTAAAATGATATATTGTGCTATTGCAGGGACCTGAGGTCAGGAGTGGAGATCTTCCCGAGCCAATCATGCTTCAGGATGGACAAGAATTAAATTTTACTATAAACCGTGCCTTGATCTCTGAAAATACCATTTGCGTAAATTATGATGATTTTGTGAATGATGTAGAAGTTGGTGATACCCTTTTGGTAGATGGTAATCTCAAACTTTTTTTTTCAAGTTGTATAAATCAGTGATAGGTTTCGTCTCCTATGTGTATACTACAAAAAACAAAAACAAAGCCTTTATTCCCAAATAAATTGGGGTAGGCTAGAAATGAAATCCAATCTGAAATGAAAAATCAATATGAATAATAATAATGTAATAAAAAGTAAAATAATAGTAAAAATAGAAGTATAATAATGCTAATAATAATAATGATGATGATGATGATGATATACTATTCTACAAATCGAGTTTAGACTAGCGCTCTACGTTGTTAATTTTGTACTAAATCGTACAACTATACTACTACTTTTAAAGTATAGTCTGTCACAGTTCTGGTACGTGGATTGCTGACTTTCATGCACTTCTATCTGGCGTTAACTCTTCGGAGACATTTCATGTCTTTAAGTTTCTTTTTACAACTTCATTCCATGTTAATTTCGGTCGCCCCCTACCTCTCTCGTGTTTTCGACGCGGCTTAAAAAAGATACTAGCGGATTAAAAAATTTACTGATGCATGGTCTAAAAAATAGGATGTTAGCTATTCCAACTATTGTGTGATGTTAACTTGTACATGCTCGTTGCTTGACCAATAACCCACCATTGTGTAGGAGGTATGATGTCACTTGTTGTGAAATCCAAGACTGCTGATACAGTGAAATGTCAAGTGGTAGATGGTGGCGAACTTAAATCAAGGCGCCATCTTAACGTGCGTGGCAAGAGCGCTACACTTCCATCTATAACAGGTAAAAAGCTCCCAAACCGCACAATATGAAAATTTTACCCATTATACCCCTAGTGTTGATGTTGCGCCTTTTCTCTTTTTTCGTGTATTACTATTGCTATTTCTACAGAGAAGGATTGGGAAGACATCAAATTTGGTGTGGAAAACAAGGTTGATTTCTATGCTGTTTCATTTGTGAAGGATGCTGAAGTAGTGCATGAGTTGAAGAACTACCTGAAAGGTAACTAACTGCCTGTTAATTCCAAATGTTATATTAGTTCTTGGCTTCTTGCATTTGTTTGCTAATGTTCCTTTCTTTTTTCCTTTGATCCAATTAATGTTCCTTTAATTGGCAGGTTGCAATGCTGATATACATGTGATTGTGAAAATAGAGAGTGCCGATGCAATACCAAATCTTCAATCTATTATCTCTGCATCTGATGGGGTCAGAACTAATAATATTTTTCGTTCAATTATTCAAATGTTCAAGCCGTAAGGTAGAACTCCTAACTGTAAATGTCCTCGTAGGCAATGGTAGCTCGTGGGGATCTTGGGGCTGAGCTTCCGATTGAAGATGTTCCTATGCTACAGGTATCTTTATGATTTCTATTTCTTACATCTGGTTGCCTTTGGCATCAGATTATTCATACTTGTTAATATGGGTAAAAGTAAGTTTCTTCTAAGCAAAGTTTCTTGGGTGTGTTTATGGGTAAGATTCTTTAAAGATATAGCTTATTGGATGCTGGAGAGAGGTTTTAATTGATACCTTATTGGTGTGGATGTGGGGAAGTCCTTTTACCATTAAACTTTCAAAGATGAATATGGTTGAGGTGATACCTACAGCTTGGTTCCAAAGGGAACTATTTAGCACTTTTGACTGCTTCAACCCCTTTTGGTGAGTGAGACTCCTGGTTCAAATAACATCTCTGATTGGTTTGGCAAGCCCATTCATTTTTTAAACTAGCTTCCTTTCTATGAAGAGGTTCTTTGTGTTCAGACCTGAATTTATTGAGAAATGTCAGCAATTCTATCATCACTATCATTTGAAAATTTGATACTTTACACAGAAACTTTTATGGGTGCCCATCAGGTTCACTGTTGCCATATATTCTCTTTGCACTTCGAATGCATTGCCCCACCTTTGATTGTTTGAGTGTTATTATGGTCCGGGGAAGGGTCGGACCACTTTGAGGTCTTTGTACGCGGTCTTTCCGTGCAGTTCTGCAAGAAGTTGTTTTCACGACTCGAACCCGTGACCTCCTGGTCACAAGCGACATCTTTACCACTGCACCAAGGCTCCCCTTCAATGCTGTTATAGTCCATGCAAAACATTAATTCAGATACATTAGAGCAGTTTGTTAAAGATGGAATATTGCAGTTTAGGATTACAAAAACACTTCACTTTAGGATTTTTGCCTGCATCGTTATATTCCTGCTGTCATGAATATTATGTAAATTTTTCTGCCTATTAAAAATGCCAGTAAAACCTTGTTATATTTAGAGTATTAGGAACTTCTGAATATTACTTTAAAATCTTGTATCTTGAAGATGCAAAAGTTGACAAATGCAATACCAGTCAATTGAAAAAAAAAGATACCTTGAAAATAAAAATTGAATATAAAACAAATTAGGAATAGTAGCCTATTTTATTATAATTAGTTTTATACTTGAAATATAGGAACATATACTTTAACAAAAACTACAACAATATCATATAATTGTCATTGGATTTTGCTCACTTAAAGATTAAACATGATGATATATTAAACTATTTTTATATGCATGCAGCTTTATTGGATACACAAGTAATATTGGTAGAATAGACTCTGAAAAAAATTATTGTATCTTTAATTCTTTATAATAATCTAAATTAGCTAGATGGAAATCGTGACTGAGGCTGGGAGAAGTGTTGCATATGCCTAGAGTGGGTTTTATTCAATTTGGCAAATACATGGAATGAGGGGGCAGTACGGTATAATATATTGCTGTGTTTAACTGCCAAGCCACAGCCATTCCATATTAAACTCATTCTTTTGATACTATCAAACAATTTCATAATTGTGTTATCGTGTTCGCATACTTACTAGTCACACCTATCTATGATCAAAATACATGTAACCTAATTCTGCCAGAGATTAGGTCACAAGGATTGGGGCTGATAGTTAGACATGTTTGTAATGGAACAGGAGGAGATAATAAATAGGTGCCGAAGCATGGAGAAGCCTGTGATTGTCGCAACAAATATGCTAGAGAGCATGATAGATCATCCCACTCCGACAAGAGCAGAGGTCTCTGACATAGCCATAGCTGTCAAAGAAGGTGCTGATGCTATCATGCTTTCTGGTGAAACTGCTCACGGGAAGTAAGCTCTCTTGCATAATGGGTCTAAAACTGATTTTATTATTTCCCCTAATATTTCTTTGTTTCCTTTTGCACCAATTCATTCAGTTTACTCTTTTGCTGATTCTATTTTTTTTTTGTGGTGTTCAATTACAATATCTTTATAGCAAGTTTGCATATACTGTTGGAAAATGTCATATTCTTTTACACCTGGTGTGTAGTGGGAGATATCATGTATAACCTACAAAAAACAAAAACATCACAATTTCCTTTGTATCTAGCTGGCCCATTTAGTTGAGACATGCTGGCATATTAACCTTAAACCATAGAGGCCTATTCTAATGCTAGTCCGAACATCCTAATACACGTTTGACAACGATTTCCAGTCAGAATAGGGCACTATTCTGCTATTTCACTATTCCGATGATTGCTAAGCAAGCCCTGTATCTGTATGTTTTATGGGTATATGCAGTCTATCATGTCCATGTTTATGTTTTCGAGGCTGCATTAGGTGTTTTCTATTTGCAGGGATATGCATGATATGTGGATGACATCAGATTATTTCATTTAGCTTTAATTGAGCCGCCTGTAGATATTTATCTCCAGCCACATAAGGCTCTGACAAGTGGTCTTGTTCCTCTTGGCAAAGGTACATATATTGGACTATCTAATCTTCTTTCCTTGCTCTCTTGTATTTACTTAGGTTCCCGCTAAAAGCTGTAACAGTGATGCATACAGTGGCGCTAAGAACTGAATCAGCTGTGTCATCTAAAACTGCCTTATCTGCATCTTCAACACCTATCCAGGTAAGTTGTTTGTTGCCTCTCTTTGCTTTTTCATTTTACAAAAGTTTCTTATTGACATTCTTGATTTATGATGCAAGACGTAATATTCTCATCCTTCTTTTTGTTTTACTCCCTCTCTTATTGAAGGCTTTAGGCAGCAGAGAATTTGCTCCACGTGAGTTGAGTAAAATGTTCGCCTTTCATGCAACCATTATGGCAAATGCACTTCGCACGCCTATTATTGTTTTCACACAGACAGGATCCATGGCTGTGCTCTTGAGCCACTTCCGGCCTTCTTGTACAATTTTCGCCTTTACAAACCAGTGAGTCAGCAATGCAAATTTGAGGAAGATGATATTTAACAGGCAACTAATACATAATTTCAACCTTGTAGAGAGAGAATAAAGCAGAGGCTTGTGCTATATCAAGGTGTAGTGCCTGTACAAATGGAGTTCTCCAATGATGCTGAAGAGACTTTCTCTAGAGCTATAGAAGTTTTGACGGTAATCAAAATATATATTATATATATTTCAGGTATTATGATAATATCTCTTGGAACTTCTGTTGACTCTGTGAACTTTGTGATTAAATAGAATGGGAAGCATATAAAGAAAGGAGATTACATGACTCTTGTTCAGAGCGGGGTGAAATCCATCTGGAGAGATGAATCAACTCACCATATACAAGTGCGTAAAGTTTAAGTGATAAGGAGGGTGGATAAAACAAATGCTGTGTGTTTGTTGAATGTTGTTTGTTGTTGAGGGTTGCCAGTGCAGGACTTTTACAGAAAATATGGCTCCTGGCCAAGTTTTCCATTGACGAAGTGCTTTTTAGTTTCATAGTGGGGTTTCTAGTTGGTAGGGGGTTATTGCTGGTTTCTTGTTTTAGTTAAATTATATAACTGGGGTTAATTTGATATACTGTCAGTCTTAATTTCAAATTTCGCATATTTAAGAACGGGTAGCTTATTCATCTTCTTTAGGTTTGCTTTTTGTCCTTCCTTTCCAAATCAAGTATCTTTCCAGCAGCCATGTTCAATTTATAAGGTGTCTTTATTCATTAATTAGAAGTTCTTAATTGCAAACAGCAAAAACATTTTTCTTTCACTTTTTTTGTTTCTTTTTTTATTTTTGGCTGGGGCGTGGGTTCAGCCGTTCAGGTAAAGAAAGTGATTTCAGGTAAGAGCATGTCAACAAAGGTATTATTGTGGCAAATAAATCTCTCCCCTTTCGACACATTCATACACATTTTGTTGACATCGCTACTGTATCCAAATCATTTTCAATTTATTTTTCTGATTGATGATATCATCTGGTCTGTCTTAATGGTTCAAGACCATGCTGCTCCTTGCACGTCTGTCCAAATTCCAGAAATTTGTACCATTTATGCATACTGCCTCAATTCGGAATTGTTTGTTCCATGTTTGTTTCATTTGTTTTGCTTTTGCTGCAATGCTAGAACAAGACTTGGCAAACTGGACATGATTGCATGTTGTTGGACAAATTTTATTTTCAGGTTCACTTCGGCTGCTGGGTTTAAGCTAATTAAATATATGTGCTTTTTTACCTCGCTGTTTGCATTTACACAATTAAGTTAGCAGCATTAGAAAACCGTGTATTTGTTGAGATGATCACACAACAAAATTTTCAGAGTTTCAATGTGCAACTCCGAGATACAGCTCTAAACTCTCATTGATGATATAACTTCTGGTCTGCAATTGGAACTAGAATGATTAACACTGTTGAAGGAATCTTAATTTGTGTTCAGATCAAACTCGTGTTGCTTCTAACTTGGTTGAGACGTGCAGTAGGCTATGGAGCAACGATCTGACGGGCTTCATAATTAAATTGAGCAAGAACAATTAAGACACACCAAGCTATCAAGGTTTTTTCATCAGAACAAACTCAATGTCAGCATGCGAATTAAATTGGTTGCTGACGATTCTGCAGCTGTTATCCCTACATACTATGTCAGAAAACTTAAGATTGTTTTCCGCACTGAGTTGCGATAAATGCTATAAAAACTTAGTTAAATCTATCGATAAATTACCGTTCCAATCAGCAAAATCAATGAATACTCAACTTGCAGGATACTGGGATCAATTATCTTTTTTATCTCTTCCCCCTTGTTGTTTTGCTGATGGTTGGTGATTTCTCTCGGTTCTGCTTTCCTGCTTCCAATTTAGCTCCAAAATTATTTTCCAATCCTCCTCTTCTTTTAGCTCCTTTCAAAGATCTAACACTAAATGTCAGCAAAAACATGTATCTTCAATTTTTAGTACCACGTAGTCTACACATTGAAAACTTAAAACATTCTGACCAAAACAAAGGTTCCAAAAAATGGTAATAAAAAAGTTGATCTAATTTAAATAAGCTAACTCTAGTACTAAAAGACACAATCGAGAGCAAAAAAAAAGCTGCTCCTTTTCTCCATTACATCATTCGCTCCGTTCAAAGATCAGAAACGGACCAAACGGTCTTTCAACGGAAACAACAATCAAATGTACCTCAATGGTTAAGGAACAGGAAAAGATCTTCGAATTTTCCGAAATGATCTTCGATGAAAACAATGAAATGTACCTCTACGTTATCGTTTACGAGTTTTAGTCGATCTGATATTCTGATGCAAAGAATCTTACAAGGTCTGAACTCAGTGTTCAGACCCACGTTTAAACGGTACATCCACCTACCTAACATGTCTTTAATCGGAACCCGTTAACCAGCGATTAACTCCCTTTTCTCTCTATGGAGTCTTCGTTTTTCTTCGCCCCCAACCCCAGTTCTCCCCATCTCTTTCTCGCACAACAAATCGAGGATGAAATAAGTTGCAAAGAGACTAAGAGATATCTTATATCTATATACAATACGAGAACTAAACATAATCCATCCAAGCAGCACATCCCCTAACAAAGTAGGAGCTAGGAACTGGAGCCATCTCATATAATTATCCCTCATCTGGTGAAGTAACAATCCCAGCCTACTAAATCAAGTGAACAGATAAAAGCAAGAACGAAGCCAATCCTAATAATATAGTGGATGTGCGTTGTAAGTCAATGAATAAAAAAAAACTATAATCTCTGCTTCGAAAACCGAATAATATGGTACAGAGAGAGCTGGGGTTAGCGCCTTTGACGGACAAAAAAACCTGTTAGGTGGACCCACTATTTAAACGTGGGACTGAACAGTGCGTTCAGATGTAGAATTTTGTGTATTCGAACCTTGTAACACTCTGCATCGGATCGACTGAAACTCGTAAACTGCGTGTCTGGCTAGAACTACGAACGCATCGATCAGAAAGTAGATATATTGTTGTTAATTCTTTGAAACTGGATCATAGTTGTACTTTATTTTTTTCCGGATTACTCAAAAAACATTTCCGGGCAAGTGAAATTGAGATCATCTACCGCGTCACATGATTGTTTTGAGATTCGTATTTATTATATTTAAAATTCAATCCTTTTGGATTAAATTTGGGTCGGTCAATTCCTACAACGCAACAGATCTTGATCGGTCGTTTTTTACTGCACAGTAGAAGATTAGTTTTCGGAAAAGTGGAGATCAAAATTTGGCTCTTTTATCTTTTCTTAACATTAGTGCAAGACGATCAGCAGGCTAGTAGGCCACTCGGTGCTAATTCTCTATTTTTTTTCCTACTCAAATCTAAAATAGTATATTTTTTCAGCTATGTCAGCTGCGCAATTTATTTGAACACGACAATAATCAATCTTGACTTTTGACCAAATTCAATTTAAATCTTGATCATTGATTTTTGGCATAATTAAATATAATAATTTATTTTGTGCATAGTGTGTAGAGAATTGTTTTTTTATGTATTATAAACTTATTTAATCTTCAATTGGAAGCAAGGTGTTACAAGATTTTATGTGCTACCAACGTGAGCTAGTTAGAATTCGGCAATCGGCAGTGATCCTCTAAAATGAAGACTGTCTTCATTTCGCATTTTGAGTTCTCAGTTTTGTTTTTTCAGCGCAAGTGCGCAACAACACAATTTTTTTTTTTTTTTGAGGAGATTAGGCGATGCCTTAGAAATTTTCATTAAAAGAAGTAAAAATTACATTATTTATTTACATTTCTGAATAGTTATTATTGCTCTGTCTAATATGTTCTATTACCTGAGTGATTTTTTTCTAAAGTACTGAGAGCCAGTTGTTCCCTTCATGTGATATTTTCAAGGATATGAGGGATATAAGGATATTGGCCTTATTTTGAAAGTGAAAATTCGTGAATTTCTTTATTTCCATATGCAACTTGCTCTTTCCAACAACACAATTTCACACTTTCAGACCGCATGAAAGTTTGGGTTGCCAAATTGCCATATGCATTCACACTGTTTAGTTTTTAAAAGGTAATAGGGTGTTCTTAATATTATGCTTGTTTTGATGCAAGATGAACGGTTTATTCATTTTTTTTGTTTGACTGGATATTAGGTGACGCGTGATTATCCGGTAGGGTATTTCGGAATCGAGTCCGAATCTGCTGTTATATCGTGAGGAAAACAGGGCTTTGTATCTCTCGATTTCGAATACACTGAATCCGAACGAAATAACAAGATTCTGTTATTCCTATTTGGAATAACAACGAATATGAATTCTTTGGAATCAGCAACGGTACGGACTCTTAAGAGCGTGTTCGTTTGTCGCCCACTTACATGGAATGGAATCTCACGAGCGTGGAAATCACTAATTAATTTTGGAGGAATCCATGTCATGGAAATGATTGTGGAACATGCACCATAGCAGCTGAAAAAAAAATAATTCGGTTCAAGCTAATTTTTATTTTTCCGCGATTTTGTATGTGACGCGAGTTATAGTTAGAAATATGTGTTCAAATTCATAATTGTAAAAATTAGCTGCCGAACGGATCAAAAGAAATCAATCCAACTGCTTCGGAAATTGCTCCCGTGGCCTTATAGTTCAATACTGTGTCGCGAGCTGTCGTAGTTGTTAGACTCGAATTACAACGTTATTTTTTTCTCAAATAGGTTTCAAAAGGATGAACTCCACATCGAAGGTGTCATCTGTGTTCTGCAGTGGCATTCAATGTCAGTGGTGATTTTCTTTTTCAGATATTTTAGTTATCTGAAATATTTATTAGTTTCTTTACAATTAATTTAATATATATGCACCTGTATTTTGTTTGGCGGTACCCGAATCATGACATGTTTCTAGTTCCATAACAAAATGTCTTAAAAATTCAAAAATCGTAAGGCTGGTTTTTATATGATGCGAAAATCATTCATATCTAAATAATAAATAAGTGGAAAGTTGTTTTATTTATTTATTTATTGTGACATCATTCAAAACAAAATGTTCAAAAACAAATAAGTTCGACTAGATAACACATCAACGGTCAACTCAACAAAGAATATAGATGAGATAAACAAAAGAGATAAAATTCATAATAGGGAGCTGTTATACAACAGATGCGTTCATCGATATGCAATCAACATGCACATCGCTATGCATGTTAATCACATTGCAATGTATGTTAATTATTACGCTTATCGATATCTAACAGATACGCTCGTCGATGTCTAACAAAACGTCTAACATACATATTTATTTTTCAGTATAAAATAAAGTGCACAAACACATTCAACATGTATATCGACGTGCATATCGATAAAGCGTATTGCTAGAACATTTTCCTTCGTAATAATATCCCAAAAGAAAGCAGAAACTCGAGATAATTTATTCAGCCCATAAGCCCAAAATCAAATTGGATTATATACAGGCTTCAATTTTCAATTTATCAGCTTTGAGAAACACTGCTCATCTGAATATATGGGCCTAAATATCATTAGTTAAGCTTTGGACATACACAGTTCAACTGTTCTAGTCAATCAAATTTGGAACTATTTATAATGAGAGAGAGGCCTTGCAATGTCTGCATGAAAGCATGAATAAAATTTAGTAGATTGGAACAAAAATTGGGGTAATTAATGATGCACATATATTGCCTCTTTGGTGATGCAATTATTATCTTATTTGGAAATCCAGAATATTCTTAGACTGTTAGACACAAAAGGTCTTGATGGCTCGTAGTCATAGGTTCATGATGCCCCAATATATATTTATTATTTTATTTATATTTATTCCAATTCATGCGCGTTAGGTGTCAAAAAGGTTAAAAGCACATTGTTTATATATCTCCAATTTGGGAGAGAAGAAAAAGTCTCATCCAAGCTCCGAGTGATGATGGTTTTGGGCATTGATGGGATCCGTATTCGTTGTCATCATTTTTCGGTTATATTTAGCTGCTATTGAATTTGATCTGTTGTCTTTAATTTAAACGATTGTAATTTGATTCAGAAAAATCGTATTAATTGTAGAATTCACTTGTCAATGAAATAATGACAAAATGTTGCCATCACAATAATGACAGCGGATATAAATTCATCTTGATGGAACTCCCTTTAATGCATTTGAGGTTTTAATGGAAAAATAAATACACTCACATTAGGGATTTTGCGTTTACAACCCAACTAGCAAGATTTTTACTTTAATTGGCAAATATTTTCTAGTGTTGTTCGGCACCCATTTCTTTTTTGTTGAGTTTATGTGTAGTTTCCATTATCATTTCTCATCTCTTCACAAACTCTTCACATTTTATGCGGAAAAAAATATTATTGTAACCAACTAAATTTTTTTCTTTCCCACCAACTTTCCCACTAGATAATATGTGCTTGGGAACCCACTAAATTGCATTTTAGAAATCCAAACTCATGAGCATTTTTCAATTTTCCCACAAAGAAAGGTTCATCAAAATGGAGCATAAATTACTAATTTTGTCATTCTTAATAAAAACTCTTTCACAAAATAAAATAAAATGTACACTTTAATTTATTTACCATGTAAAGATTATCAGTATCTTTATGCATATTAATGATATTGTTTTTGGTAGATTTATAAATGTGCCTCCAATTATTTATTGTCATCAAACAATTCCCAACTGCTCCCAATGCATTATGATGCATTGATGATTCATAC
This sequence comes from Eleocharis quinqueflora, assembly GCA_964058865.1. Taxonomy (NCBI): domain Eukaryota; kingdom Viridiplantae; phylum Streptophyta; class Magnoliopsida; order Poales; family Cyperaceae; genus Eleocharis; species Eleocharis quinqueflora. Next base: position 49,663 of record CAXKVX010000305.1, on the reverse strand, counting down.
ACACGCACACCATTTTTTTCTAATATTATTTCTTTCTAAAAAGAAGATTTGAATCACTATCCAAAATCATTTTAATACTTTTAGTAGAGGTGTAAGTTTAGTCTGATTAGCGAAATTATTCAAGAGACCTCCGTCTAACACAAACAAAAAAATTTAGCCATAGAATTTAATTGATTATATATGAATTCATTTTGATCAACCGATCATTTAACTATTAGGTATGATTTCTTTTTAAATTGACACGCAATATAATCATTATATATTATTTTGCTTAGACGATAATAATAATAATAATAATAATTATTATTATTATTATAACTATAATAATAATAATTATTATTATAATAGTTTATTGTATTGTTACCTTTTTTGACGTAGGTATATATGAAGAATAGCTAAAAAAACGTTCAACAAGTAATTTTTTAAATATTACATAAGATATTCTTAAAAAATATTTTAAAAACATCTAGAAAGCTTTGAAAATCGCAAAATTTGATTTCTCAAAAGATTTTAATATAGAAAATTAATCGAGCAACTTAAATGATGTTTTTGTTGAACTAAAGAGGGGATAAATAGAGTTGTTTAAAAAAAATTAGGATTCTTTTTGCAATTTGATGCACAATTCAATTTCTATTGTTAATTTCTAAGTCTAAACAATTTATATCATTTCAAATTGCACAAACAACTGATTTGACTTAAAGTTATTCAATGTTGCGGAAGCATAAACATTTGTAATCGATTTAATTCTAAATATACAATTGAATCTAAATAATTCAAGACAATTATAATTATAGCAATTCTATTCTTCTACAACAATAATATAGCAATTAAAAATAAATAGAAGAGTTGAGAAATTACAAACAAAGCTATCACGCACAAGAGACACCGATATGTTAACGAAGTTCGACTATTGACGAGCTACTCTCCGAAACTCCCAACCCCTCGATGCAGTAACAAGGTCGAGCTGTTTGCACTATACACCAAGTCTTATACAAAGGATCAGAGACAATACCAAAAATACGGTAGCACAAGGGCTAAATAAACAAAAGGATAAGATAGAATATCTCTCAAATCTCACGCAATAAAATTGATCTAGTTTGAATATATAAATTTGAGAAGTAGAACAAAGCTTTTGCAATAAGGATTTGGGCTCAAAGGTTTATCAATGGTGGCTGCTAACAGAGGAAAAAAGGGAGGCTGTAAATTCGTGAAGAAGAAAGGCAGCCAATACCATATATTTATAGATTTCAGATCAAACACAATTACTACAAATTAATTCTAGCGTTATAATGCCATATGTGTGCATAATCTACTGTTATAATGTTATCTTACATTTACCTAACTAATGTCACTTACAATTTGGTACTTAGCCAATTTTCTGGTTTGTTTGATCTACCGTTATAACGTTATCTTACTGTTACCTAACTGGTGTCACTGATAATTTTGGTACTTACTCATTTTCTGGTTTTCTTTGGTCTGGTGTTACGTAAAGGATTTCACGTTTCACGGGGTTTTATTGTGTGCCTGATTCGAGAGTTTGGACACTCTGGCGTTATAACGCCTAGATAGCGTTATAACACCAGATGCTGATTTTTTATTTTTTTGCTCATTTCAATCTCAAATTTAAATGTTGTAATTTTACAATTAAACATAATCAATTATTCGTCTTGATCTTGAATATGACAGCTTGAGTTTGAGATAGCTCATTCTTTAATTGGTCATATCTTTTGACTCGTAACTCTGATTTCCACATTCTTCGTGGCGTTGAAAAGCTCATGACGAGATCTACATTCGGTACTGAACTTGCCCATATTGGAACATTTTTAGGCTCATCAAAGATCGTTTGAAGCCTCAAAGCTCCGCCTAAAGATTCCTGAAGCTTGCACCTAACTTATTTAGCTCGTTCTTTTGCCATTTTGTTTTCTTTTAATTTTGTTTTTTTTTTCAATTTTCCATCTGTAAAAATCTCAACAACACAACTTATAAAATTTAAGCTTGTTTTATAAATCGATAAATATGATGAAATTGTTTGATATGTTTTGAACTAAAAAATATATATTTTGAACTGTTTATATTTTAATCTGATATGCAAACGTTTTCAAAATAATCTCTCCTCCAAAAGCCAAATAGTACTGAAACAATAAAGTTTTAATGGCACTTAACTTTCCTACAATTAACAATTTAATCAATAACATTATCATACAAAATTTCTTCGAGAAAACTGTGGAATGCATCTGCCTTCAACGAGTTCGACGAAATCAAGCTAAAAAAATGCGACTGGAACAAGCAAATCGAACTATTCAAAAATAGTTTGAAAAACTTGAAACAAAGAACAAACCCGTCTAACAAAATGCAGATAAAATGAGTGGCAGCAGAATAAATACTGTCAACATAAAAACCAACAAAAAAGCAGCGAGCACTGAGAAGTCATAAATGTCGCAATGTCAGTGAATTCCCAAGTCGTAAAATGGGAGTACCTCCGTGTGAAGGGGACCCAATTTACTATAGTGCAGTACCGCGCTATAATAAATGAATGGTTTGGATCGAGCGTCAACAGTCAACAATGAAAATCAAAAGAATATTTATATTTTAACACGAATCTTGATGCAATAAGTAAAAATCGGACGGTTCAAATACTACGCTACACCGTTCCGCGCAGCAGCAGATCCAGTTTGCTGTGAAGGGGTGACGAACTGCCTTGTCTTTTCTTGGCAAATTGTGGGCCATCCTGTTGCTGTTCTCTGCTCGTTTTCATCGAGAGCAAACCCTGGATAGATTCCATATTTCTATTTTTTTTAAATACAATGAGTAAAGATTTTATAATATTAGATTTGATTCCGACTGTACATTTAAAATGAACGGAATAGATCATTCTTGTTTCATTTTAAAGGAACATTTTATGTGCATGAGTGCATCAACTATATTTGTTTTCAATGGTATACGTGGATGGATTCATATACTATTTAGATTCGGTCACAATTAAGTTGAAGTTGAAATCAAATTCGAATACAAACTCATTAAAATTCATTAAAATATTATTAAATGTTCATTTTTCCTAAAAAAGTAAATATAAATACATTAAATTTTGTTTTTTTTTTAAATTAAGCCCGTGTATTTGTTCGAGCTTGTTCATGTATAACTCTGTCACTGATGGTGTAAGGAACAGGTTAGACATTCTTGACAAAGAAGATTAGATATTGCATCCATGTTTCTTAATTTTTTCACAATAAAGAGTATAAAATGTGTCAGTTTTTAGCTTTGCTATTATCACTTGCACGATTGGGCAAATAAAAAGATGCTTTTAGAGTAAATTAATCCATAGCTTCTTAGTTGGGAAATGGGAAGTAAAATTAAAGAGGCATCGTAAATATTATGTTCTCATCAATTTTGTTTAGAAAGTGAAAAGGAAAGTCACGATTCCACTTTCCTCTTTTCTTTCTTTTATTATCTTATATATAGTGTGTAGTTTTCACTGATTCATAACATGCCTAAGTTAGTACGTTACATATTGATTTGAAGAAGAAAGACTTGTTCTTTGTCGATCGCATTTTGCTCAACGAGACAATAAAAATAATCTTAATATCATGAAAAAAATAGAAAGATGAAAGTGACAGACAGTTTCTACTTGTTTCAGAAGAAAAATATCATGAAAAATAGAAATATGATTTTTCTCCGCTAACCACAAAGACATTGGGACTCTATTTCATCTTTTGTGTCATTCTTGGGTGATAAAAGTAGCAAATGTCTGGTATAACGAACCGCTTATTAATTAATAATAATAAAAATAAAAATAAAATAAATAATAGTTACAATTACTTTATAGTAATAGTCATTAGAGTGAATCTATAATGTTTTGTAAATTACATCTTATAACGTACTTTTGCATTTTATCTCAAGTTTGAAATTTCAAATTATTACTCCAAATAGTTGAATACAATCTCTATATTGAAATCTTGACCAAATGTCACATTTTTATATATTTTACCATTATTTTATAGATAAAAAGTTCATTAATCTAATAATTTCAGAATCATCGAATATGTATGATTTTCATTTAATATATCATGCAATCAAGTGATGATATAATAAATTAAAGTTTGACATTTATGTTACAACAACAATTTAATAATAACAACAACGACATTAGCCTCAAATAAATTGGTATAAGCTAGAAATGAAAGTCAATCGAAATAATAAAAAATCAATGTAAACAATAATAATATAACAAAAAGTAACGATACTATATATAGTAGTAAAAATATTGATAGTAATAGTAGTAGTAATAATCATAAGAGTAGTAGTAATATTAAGAGTAAAAATTATGCTATAAATCATAAGAGTCTTGACTAACATCAAGCATCTCTAATTATGACGAGAAGTTGTACAATTATAATACTACTTCTAAATTCTAATCTAGATCAAAGTTCTGATATGTGAATTGCTAATTTTCATGTGCTCCAATATGACTTCAACTCTTTGTGGACATTTCATGCCTTCAAATCTCATTTTACTACCATGTCAATCTCGATCAATCCTACCTCGTATTGTGATTTCTACGCGATTCAGAACTCCAATACGTATCAATGCTTCAGAAGGCCTCTGCTGCACATGTCCATACTATCTCAAGCGACGTTGGAAAAGTTTCTCTTCAATCGGTGCGATACTGACCATGTCACGTATATCATCATTTTTAATGTGATTTATTTTCGTATGACCACATATCCACCGCAACATCACATCTCTTCCACATTCATCTTTGGGATGTGTTGTAATTTAGTACCCCCAACATTCTACGACGTACAACATTGCAGGTCTGATCGCAATCCTATAAATTTACTTTTCACCTTTTGTGGGACCTTTTGTTAGCATAATATGTCAGATTCTTGTCGACATTTTATCCAATCGCTCTTATTCTATGACTAACATCTTCATCAATTCTGCCATCACTCTGTAGCATCGATCACATATATCAAAAGATGTCCTTTTGTCTATATTTATACATCCAAACTGACATTTTCATCTTCTGATCGAACGCCGTTGAACTCGCACTTCATATACTCGGTTTTAGTCCTACTAGGTTTAAACCTTCCGATTCAAAAGTTTGCCTCTACAACTCCATTTTTTATCAACACCTATCTTCTTCTTATCAATCTGGACGACATAGTCAGCAAAGAGCATGCACTAATGAATATCTTCTTGTATGTCTTTTGCGATCTCATCCATCACATGCTCTAACACTTGTCACAACGTTATTGTACATATCTTTGATGAGAGTAACGTACTTTGTTGGAACTTCCTATTTTTTTCTTTCAAGTACCCACACGTGACCTTCATCGGTACTTTGTCATACACTTTATCCAAATCGATGAATACAATGCGCATATCATTATTTCTCTCTCTATATCTCTTCATAAGCTATTATATCAAGAAAATCGCTTCCGTAGTCAAAGTGGTAAAGATATCAAGAAAATCTCTATATCTCTCCATAATTTTATAAACTTGTCATTCAAATCTATCTAAAATGTTTTTACTTCTTCACAAAAAATATTTTATCAACAAAATATTTATTTCTTACGTAGGCGGAATTAGGGCCTTAAAAATATATGTTTACTTAACAAAATATTTATGAACATTATGATACTAAGAAATTAGAGTGTGATGAACACTCTGCTCACAAAGACATAAACACTTGCGAATCTAAATAGCATAATTTGAACGTTAACTCGTTAAGTAAAGACATTATACTGCAGATAAGGGATGAAACGAGTGAAATACAAAAATAATTTTTTCTTGAAATTAAATATAATTCTGATGTATGAGACAGTAGGATAATCAGTAAACAATAAAGTGCTAATAATAGTGAACTACTTTTCTGCTTCAAAAAAAAAAAATACCTAGATTCTTGAGTACAACATGATAGTTTTGATTTTAAAAATGATATTGAACTATAAATAGCAAAAATGATGTAAGTACAGTAATCAATGTGTGAATGTGTTCTCTTGCTTATGGGGAACTGATCTTCTGCCGCATGGCAGTTACGGACGGCAGTTACGGACGGTTCAGCTACGGACAGCTCAAATTTGATTTAAAAATTTGATATTATAAAATTTAACTTGCACGAATCTCGATGCAAATTAAAAATTAAAATTTACCACAGTATTTTTGCTGCCGTTTAAAAGATCTTATTCCCTTGCTTATGTGGGGGTGTCGTGTCGACTTATTTATAACAGACAGTTCTGACATCAGTTAACTATTGCTTTTGCCATTTTTCCTTATTTGAGGATGGAGTATTGGAGTTGCAGCTGATATAACTGTAGTAATCAATATATGAATGTGTCCCTAAAGTATTATATATGTTTTAAAATAGTTGTAAATAGTTTCTTTTTTTGTGATAAAAAAGTAATTTCGAGTCGAGACTCCAACCTCCAACAAGTTGAAGACTAGTACAAAATATATTTCAGTATAAGAGATCTATACTATATAAAAGCAAAATAAGCCAAGCTAAAAAATTAACTACCAAACTAAACCAAACATCATCCTGAAATACTAAGAACATCTTCATTTCTGAAATTCTTATAGTTTCTAAATAATTGTCACATCAGTTTTAGAAATTTTATCTTTATTTAGTTTCTAAGTCTTTCATTTCTGAAACTAAAACGTTAGAGTTTCTTAATTGTCACATCAGCAAATATTATTAGTTTTATGATAGACCGATCAATTTTAATCAATGATTAAGTCACTTCAGAATATAAACTCTAGAGCAAAGTTGCTAGATGAGAAACTCTGAAACAAAATTGCTAAATAAAAAACTAATCTACATATCTGAAACTCATTTAGAAACTGCCACGTCAGATTAGAAACTCCAAAATTTTTAGAAATGAAGATGCCTTCCCAAAAGATCGACAAACCAGCACTTACAACCATTACAAAGTGCTATTATTATTATCATAAAAACCATATCTTAAACTTAATCTCCTAAGAGATCTTCATCCTTAATTTCTTTAATATGCATATTACTTGTTCCTACAGTAGCTTCACCATCTTCAATTTGAGGGATCTCCATTCTAAAAAGATCTGTAATCTCACATAGAGCTCCTCTCCAATAGCACACCAGATTCATGATATATAGTATAGTAAATAGTAAATAGTATTACGTTATGGCATATTAACCTGATTAAAACCTATTTTATTTCTCTTTGTCCATGAAATTCATAAAATTGCAGTTAATATTATACTCCACTAAACCTATTTTATTTCTTCAATATTTTTATTGATAGTTATCCAAAAAAGCATACTAATATCACAATCAACGAAAAGGTGTTCTACAAATTCATGACTAGTGCAAGTTGCACTGTGCGACATACTCACTGAGAGGAAAATAAGATTATCTTTAGTTAAAATTTTATTATTTAAATACAACCGATGAAACAATTTGAATTTTAGAGGAACTTTTGAAGCCCAAACTGTGTCTGAGATTATATTTGATCCCTCCAAATTTATAAAATTGTATAATATTGAATGGACAAGTACAAATTCCATGATTTTCAAGATATCATTTAGATGAATCAGGTGAATCAGAAAAAAAACATAATTTTGTAATCAAACAATTAATTGATTCTTTTCATTTCTCATAGCATTACTAATAAGTAATAACCTAGTTAAAAAAAAAAATTGTTGCCATTCCATACTTGATTCACAGTTACCTTTATGTACTATTTGAATTTTCAATGGACAATTATTTATTCATATATCTTGCAAAAAAAAATTAATCTTCCAGAATGAAGACCCATTTTTACTGAATCAAGTATATTTACTTTAAATAACTTCTTTGCACAACCTTTGGGTCCGTTTGGCACATTCAGAATAGTGGAATAGAGTGCTATTCTATTCCACGTACGTGCCAAACAACATTTTAAGTTTTCGGAATAATGCAAAATTTTGCTATTCCACTAAACCAACCAATAGGTGGTTTAGCGGTTTAGCAATTAGTATTTGATTTTGTATTGTATTTAGTAATTAATAATATTTTATTATATATATCACCATGTTTATTACTTAATTTTATTATTACTGAATATAACACATATTATGATGTTATTATTATTATTATTTTATTTATTTATTATTATTATTTATTATTTATTATTATTATTATTTTATTGTATTTTAATATTTCATCATTACTATTATTATTATTAATTACTATTATTACTGTTATTATTATTTATTATTAGTATTATAATATTTCATCATTATTATTATTTTATTATTATTATAATATTTCATCATTATTATTATTTTATTATTATTCATGATAATAATTATTATATTATTATTATTATTATTATTATTATTATTTATTTTTATTATTATTCTTATTTATTATTATTCATTATTGATAATATTATTATTATTTTATTATTATTTATCATTATTTGTTATTTATTATTATTTTTATTAGAATTATAATATTTCATCATTATTAGTATTTTATTATTATTATTATTATTTTATTATTATTATCATCAATTTTATTGTTTTTATTTATTCTGAAAAATAATGCATATTATTGTTAATTTATTATATTATTTAGTCTATTATTGTTATCATTACTATATTATATCATAATCATTATTATTATCATAATTATCAATATTTCTACTATTCCAATTAACACTTGCCAAACGATAATTTTGCTCTTCGGAATAGTCAAGAATATCACTTTTCCAAAATTACACTATTCTAAAAACTATTCTACTTTTACCACTATTCTAGTGCTATTCATTGATCTGTCAAATGAACCATTTGTGTTCAGTTGAAATGAATAACCATGTTCATTTAGCTACCAAAGCATAATTCATATGCTACATGTTTAAAAGATGAGGAATATAATGTCTCTATTTTGTTGTACTTTCATGGTGCCTCCAAATCTACACTATTTATTAAAATAAATGAGTGATCTAAATTTAGTTGCATAATACTCCATCTATCATTTTCTGTTGACCTACACATGACCATAAAGACTATTTTCTAATTCCATCAATATTCTTGAATATCTATTTAGGTGCTTTAAACAAAGATAAATAATATAGAGGATAGAAGAAAGAACTGAATTTAACATAATCATTTTACCATCTAAAGATAATAGTTTACCTTTTGATGTTGGTATTTTTTTTCTAATTTTATCAACCATTTTATTCCAATCACGTGGGGAAGGTTTTTTCCAATATAAATCTAACCTAAGTATTTTATATGTAAATGATCTATTTTAAATTCTAAAAATCTGAGCATAATATATGGAGCTGTTTGAGATTCTATGTTTAAAAGGATCAATTCTAATTTAGCAAATTTTATATTCAATCCTGATATGCTTTCAAAACATTTCAATTCCCATTTTAACTTATCAAGCATAGCCCTATCTGCTTAAGAAAAAAATATAGTATCACCTGCAAGACGTTGTACATACGAAATATTTATGTATGATAATAAGCGACACAAATGAAATATTTTAAATAAAATAATCACTTTTGATCCCAATCTATAAAAGAAGAATATTTGTATTTATATTCAGTAATTAGTATGCATATTGTTGTGTGATACATTTAACTAATCAAATTTTATCTCAGTATATATCACTGTTGGATTAAATTCTTGTCTTGTTTGACAATTTGCAAAACAAATTAATATTAACATTGCATAATTGAGTTTTGATGAGTTGAATGTTTATACAGGTACATTCTGATGATGCAAATGCTCAAGCATGCATGTACAAGTCATAACATCACATTAATATCAAGAGCAAACAACTTGAGCAGAAACAGGACTTTGACAAAGTCATGCGTTACCATAACGCATGGAAAATCCGTCACAATGGATTCCTTACCCGTCATAAGGGATTGTCCATCCGTCACAACGGGGCACCAATCTGTTGTAACAGATCGAAGAAGAAAAGAGTTGAAGATAGAGAATTTCTACATGTTTGGCAGAGTTATGCGTTACCATAACGCATCACACGCCCATTATAATGGATTGTCAACCCGTCCCAACGAATTTCTCACTCGTCACAATGAGTTTCTGTCTAGGAGGCCCAAAAGTCAGCTAGCCAAGCAGTCAAGGACATTTTGAAAAAGGCTGCAACTCGTTACAACGGGTTCAGAAAATGCAAAGTTTCCTCTTTGTTCGAAGTGCAATGAAGAACTATAATATTAAATGTGCACACAAATCACTATAGAAAAAAAGAAAAATTGCAATGTAAATTAATTACTTAAATGTGTGTTTTCTCTTAAAATTTTCAAATATATAGTTTTGAAAGAGCAATCACTAATTCTCAAAGATCAAAATTAGTCAATTGCATAATCACGTGCATGATGCAAACGAGTCGAACACAAACAAGCTGAGTCATATCAGATTGTGAGCTTAAAGATACAACTTGAGTTCATATCGTTTATAACTCGAGGTGGCTCAATTCATACCATTTAGCTCGTGAACTCCTCAAACAAACATAATTCAAGCTATCAAGCTATAAGTGAGCTGTAGCTCGTTCAGCTCGTATCGTTCAACTTGAAAACTATAACTCTTTTACATAATTTTTACAAGTTGTAACTCATTTTTGAGCTTGTTCATTGCACAATACAAATCACATAATTAATCACAGAAGATGAGTTATTGAATCAAGTTATAACGATTCGAGCTGATAAGAGTTCGAGATCAACTCATTGGCTTAACGTATCATTAACAACTCGAGTTGGTAACGAACGAGTTCATAACGAGTTTTTCTCGAGTTGAATACGGACGAGCCACGAGTTACGAATATTTCTTGCATCCCTAATTGTGTGTTTCTCTTAAAATTTTCAAATACATAAATTTTATTTGAATTATAATTTTGTCGCTTTATTTTATATTTTTTTTGTTTTTCTCAAGATAGAAATAAAGTTAAAATTATGATTAATTTTTTTACGAATCAAAATTAACTTGCATTATTATTGATGGAAAATTAACTTAATTGCGTAATTTTTTATTATAACTAATGACTGTAATTAATTAGTGTTTAAAATTTTTGTTCATAACAAGTCTCACCCATTATTATTTTATAATTCGATGGATGAACTGAAACAATTTGAAAAAAGAGAGGTGGTGAAAATTATAATCTTCTTTTTCCTGGCGCAGACATCATGCATGTCTACAGTGACTAGTGTAAAAGAAATGGAGGACCGTATTTCAAAGGTTTGTCTTGTAGGGAGAATGGGAGATCGAACATTTGTCTGATCTCTCTTAAGTTTAAACAATTATCTCAAATTTCAATTTTGTTAAGTCAAGTTCTAAAATTTGAATTTCATGTTTTTCCAAAATATCTTTCGCCAAATATTCTGTTAGCTAGTATAATTGCAGGATATTGTAGACAAATCATTGCAGATGAAAAGCAGCCAAAATAAATGCGCAGTGTTCGAAGGTTACATCGGATCCTCTCTGTGTTGCGTCTCTCTCGAACCCTGCCTCCCTCCATCCCTGCTTTCTCAGTCTTCACTGTCTCTCTCACTTGCACCTCTCTCTCTCACTCTCATACCACTTCGCTTTTCTCTCTCTAGGGTTTCATCACCTTTCTCTTATGCTTTCTCATCTCTAATCAGCTCAAACTTCAGATCTTTTTCTCGCTCTGTCTCTAAATGGGTTGCTTCCAATCAAAGGCCGCCATTCCTGCATCCGACGAACCTGAACCTATCCCGGACAAGGCAGATCTCGGTATGAACAGAATCTCAAACTCATCTCTTTCGCCGTTGTCTCTCTTTTCCTGATGGATTTCAATCTATTTTTGTTTTCTTTTCGTTCAAGCGAATGGAGATGGTACTGAAGGCGATCAGGATAAGGTGCCAGCTTTCAAGGAGTATGCTTTAGCTGAGCTAAGAGCAGCGACAAAGGGGTTTAGCACGGATTTGATCGTGTCGGAGAGTGGAGAGAAGGCACCCAATGTTGTGTACAGAGGAAGGCTTGATAGAGGTCGTCTTATAGCTGTCAAGAGGTTTTCTAGACAGTCATGGCCAGATCCGCAACAGTTTGTGGTAAGCAAAGATAGTACTGGGTAGAAGGGAGGAAAAAGGAAGGAGCTTTCTTTTGGTCTGCCTTTTGAGTTCGGTTGGGTTTAATGTTAATTTGCCCCACTGTTGTGTTTGCAATTGGTCCCACTCCTCAATAAAAGAGAGGTAACCTAAAAGTGAAATACTTGTAGAGATTAGCTATAATTAGAAGCATCAATGAGGAAATAACTTGATTGCTAGTGATGGATAGATGAGTACGTGTGTACTTGTGTTTACGACTTTAACGTACCGTTACAACTAATTTAGGATCGATTCAGGGACAGTTCTTCCATATTTCTTTTATAACCCCACAACAGTGAATAATCTAACAGATGCTCCTCTCCAATTTCAATTATGTATATGCTCATCTTCTGCATCTTCTCACTGCAGTTATTAGAGAAAATCAAGGGTGTTTAGTCGTTCTTTAAGGAACTAATATCGGAAATCATGTCTTTGTTTGCTAGGCATAAGGATACGTCATGGTTTTGCATGTAAATTTGGAAAACTATCCTTGTTATATCTTGATTCTAACCGTTTTAATGCTTTATTTTTGTTGATGAAACTGCAGGCAGATGCAGCTGGAGTAGGAAAGGTGCGACATAAACGCCTTGTAAATTTGATAGGATGTTGTGCCGAAGGAGATGAGCGGCTTCTAGTTGCGGAGTACATGCCAAATGATACTCTTTCCAAGCATCTCTTCCATTGTATGCTTCTGATTTATACTCTGTATTATATTACTATATTTATTTTTTTCACATTTATATGGTAAAGTTGTCGCGTTTGTGATCAAGAGGTCATGGGTTCGAGTGTGGAAACAGCCTCTTGTAAAAATGCAGGGAAAGGCTGCATACAAAGATCCCAAAGTGGTCCAACCCTTCCCCGAAAGCGGGAGCTACATGCAACGAGCTGCCCTTTTATAGTAAGCTTGTGCATGTCCCGGGCAGCTGAAATGCAGAACTGACTCTGATAAAGAATGAATAAATGTGAATAAAATTCTTGATATTTTAGAAAAGAACAGATGGGAAAAATTATTCAAAACAACTGTGTCCTACTAGGTACTTGTCACCGTGGACTAGTGGAACAAAAGGGCCTGAATATTTTTACCAGAACCATTGTCAAAATAGCTCTAACAGTGTTATTCTGCAAAGTTGATATGCCATGTCTGAACAAAATTCTTTCCTTGAACTTGTACAGGGGATAAACAGCCGTTGCCTTGGGAAATGCGACTAAGGGTTGCTCATTATATTGCACAAGCACTCGACCATTGTAACACTGAAAATAGGAGGCTCTATCATGACTTGAATGCCTATAGAGTTCTTTTTGATGAGGTACCAATAATACCTTTTTGGACATACAGTTGCGTTAAAAAAGGGTTTTCACAAAAAAATGAACCATTCTGTTTTACAGGAAGGTGACCCTAGGTTATCAAGCTTTGGATTGATGAAGAATAGCCGTGATGGGAAGAGCTATAGTACAAACTTGGCCTATACCCCTCCTGAATTTTTACGAACAGGTTTTGGTTGTTTTTACTTTTATAAAAAAGGACAGTTTATTAATTCCACTTATTAAATCATAATTTGTATATGTACATGTACACATAAATGGGCATAGACAATGAAGGTAAGAATGTGATTTAGTCTTCTACTAATATGTTCTGAAAATTATCATTAGCACTAGTACTACTAATACCATGTTTGTTTCACTTCATATTTATTTTAATTGTTTTATTATCATCTTCTTCTTCAGGAAGAGTAATTCCAGAAAGTGTAATATATAGCTATGGTACAGTTCTGTTGGATCTTCTAAGTGGCAAGCACATTCCTCCTAGCCATGTATGGTTTATTCTTCATTTTTTAGTGCACATTAACTTGATTATCTCAATTATTTTCTTCAGGGCACTAGAGAAGATCATTATATAATATAATGTGTAAATTGTGATGATATTATATTCTTAGTGGGTGTCTACTTCCACTAAACATGGTGTAGCTTTTTACCTGACACATGAATAAAGCATATCCATTATTTAGTTCATGGAATTAATATATTATCAGGAAACTTTTAATTTCACCTCAATACCCCATTTATGACTATGCCTCAACTAATAGAAGAGTAAACACATCATGAAATTTGATTTCACAATTGTATACAAACTGATTTGTTTGTTATGTATCTGAGACAGCACATCACCATCAACCTGTGTACATTTTCAGGCGCTGGACTTGATAAGAGGAAAAAATATTTTACTCTTGATAGACTCATCATTGGAAGGCCAATATGCAAATGAAGATGCCACCAAATTAATTGATCTTGCTTCGAAATGCCTCCAATTCGAAGCTAGAGACCGACCCAATATTAAGTACCTTCTTTCTTCTGTTGGACCTCTTCAGAAGCAAAAAGAGGTAAATATTAAAAATTGCAATCAACAAAACAATACCTCAAACAGCTCTCAAAATTATGGCCCAATTTCTGTGTGTTTTGCAATGTTAGTTCATCCTTCTTTTTGAAACCTAACGTTTTTATTAATAAAACCTCAATGGTGTAAGGTTGCATCTATTAAATTATTAATTAACATTACTATCTAGTATCCCCTTAATTGTGAAACCTCAATTTTACCTTTTGTTCTTTTGCAATTGCTCAAAAATTGGTGGAATAAAGTGAAAAGATAAATGATGATGATTTGGGGTCAAATTGTTATTTGTGCAGCATCAGTGATTGACCTCGCACGATTAGGTTTAGAGCCAATTTGGTAATAACCATTTTCATGGCATTATTTTTTTCTTTTTTTTTTTGCTCCCGATCTTCTCAGGTGGCATCCCATGTGTTATTGGGTATAACAAAGACACCATCAGTTCTGCCAACAATTTTGTCTCCACTTGGAAAAGCATGCTCAAGCATGGACCTCACAGCTGTTCATGATATTTTGCTGAAAACTGGCTACAAGGACGAAGAAGGTGCCGAAAATGAGGTACTTCTCAAACACCATGAATTATTGTATGGAATTTGTTTTGTTTGTTTTGGTTGGAGTGAGCTTTTGGTGAAACTACTGCAGTAAGCTTAGGGAAAATATGATACTTCTGAACTTTATAAAAGATAGAACCATAGGTGATGTATGTAAAATGGTACAAGATTTTCTGTTTGTGGCCAGAACAATTTCATACATCCTAGACTCCTAGTTGAAGGAGCTTGTTCTTAGATATTTCATTTTGAATGTTTTAGCTTTCATTTCAAGAATGGACCCAGCAAGTGCAAGAGATGCTCAATACAAAGAAATTTGGGGATATTGCATTTCGGGACAAAGATTTTAAGACAGCCATTGAGTATTATTCAAAGGTAACTTCTATTGTTCTTCATCTTGAAATATGTATGCATCCAGCACTACCACACCAGATAATCTCAAATGACAAGAATGTTGCGAATAATAAATTTGCAAACATGTCACAAATCTGTAGTGCATGCAATGCTCAAATGTGTACTGATCATTTTGCCCTTATGCAGTTGGTTGGCATGATGTCTTCACCATCAGCCACGGTTTTTGCTAGAAGAAGCTTTTCATATCTAATGAATGGGCAGTCTGAGCTGGCACTGAGGGATGCAATGCAGTCACAAGTGTGCATGCCAGAGTGGCCAACGGCCTTTTACCTTCAAGCTCTTGCATTATTCAAGCTTGGCATGGAGACTGATGCACAAGATATGCTAAATGATGGCGCAACCTTCGAGTCTAAGAAGCAGAACAGCTGGCGTGGCTAGAAACATGCCTGTATATACCCCGCTTAAAAGCCTCACAATATCCAGTGTGCTTCTGTAAAAGAGGATTTCCTGATCACCCCACTGGACATAGAAAGCCTCGTCAAGTTTTCTAACAGATGATGATATCAATTCCGGTCATGATAAGAAAAACAAATGGGATATTTTGATATCAATGCTTGTGATATTTTTTTTTTTTCTGAAATGAACTGGGAAAGAGGTCATGGGGAATAGGGATATTTCTCTTTTTGCTGGTTATTATGAGGTTTTGCAGGGGATGTGATGAAGTTGGTTTAACAAAAGACTTTCTGATTGTTGTATGAGAATGCAGAATGTAATGCGAAGCTTCTGTACTTGAGCTGAGATTCAAGATATTTAGTGAGTGGTAGCAATTTTTCTGATCCATAAGGTGGATTGTACATTATGAGGTTTTAGTGACAGTTTCTATATGGTTATGGTGGCTTGGGAAATTGTTTTTGCATTGCTGCGTTTTACTTTGTTGAATTGGGTCTGGTTTGTAGCATGTTCCATTTGTTGCTCTATCATTTGGATGTATAAATTTGAGAACTTCTGTATTGTTCGAGGCTTAGAGCCTTGTTAATCCCAGTCTCAACAGTTAATAGTACTGCCGAGTTATGGAATTGAATTTAGCATCTATTCAGCCACTTGTGCTCTGAAAACATTACATTGTTATTTCTGTAATTTGAAAGGGTCAGGTGTGTTTTTAAATGAGGTTTTGGTATATACTAATCTGGACAAACAAATCGCTGCCTCTGAAATTGCAAGATCAGTTTCAAACTTTCAATGCATCAGTGTGTTTGTAGCTTGATTATTTTCGTGAGAACTATTTATTGTTAAATTTATTGTCTATTTATTATTTTTTGAATAACAACGATATCTTCGTTTCAAACATTCGACAACTCTATGCCTATTTTATACATGTATTTACCTTTATATGTTAACAAATGTGTTTATATTTTTGGGGTGACGATTCAATATTCCTCTGAACTTTCCGGTTTCCACATGTTGTCTCGTGAACTTTGATCTTATTTTGATTGAACACCCCTCTCCAAACTATTCAATTGCAGCAAATATATATACTACGGAGGTGGATTTGTGGAGGGGATGGAAATGTTTGGTCAAAATAAAACTATGGGGCAACTTGTCACAACTTGAAAGTCTTAAAATTTAGGGAAGTCTTGGATCATTACCCCTATATTTTGTGCATTGAAAATCTTGTTTTTGTATAGACTTGAAATTGGATGTTTTTAAATGGATGCATTTAGAGAAAACGCAGAGAAACATGTATTGTTTTCAACTTGTCTGAACGCGTATACGAAGTATGGGCAGTGGACCCACACAAGTACAAAAGACAATGAGATAAGAAAGCGACCATGCTACACAAAGTTTTGTCCTTTCTGCGTTTGAAGTTGCATTTTATGTTTCTGTTCCACCTGTCAGTTTGAACTTTGCAATTAATATACAGCCTACCTCTTAAGTTGCTTCAGTTGGCACATTGGAATCATTAGTTCAATAACCTCTTCAAGAAACCTTTACGCAGCCATTTGGTATATATCTGCTTAATAAATTGTATTCTAACAGTCTATCTAACTAGCAGTTGTCTAAATATCTAGTTGTGTGCAATTCTCAAAAGTATAATAACCATTATTAATTTCCAAAAGGAGAATGTCAAGGAACATTTCCTTCAAATACAAGTTGCGAATGAACTCAACTGATGTACTTTGAATCTGTGCAATACTTGGCAAAATGAAACCGACCAACAAGATTATGGTCCATGTAAGATAGGTCAGGTTCTCAAACGTCACTTCTGGTTGTGTTACAGTCGTCTCAGGTCGAGTCGAGTCGGATTTCGGATCCTCAGATGTTGCTTCGGATCGGGATGAGTCATCTCAGGTCGGGTTTTGAGTCTTCGGATGTTGCTTTGGATCGGGTTGCGAGCATCTCAGGTTGGGTTGAGTCGGGTTTTGGATCCACAATTGTCGCTTTGGATCGAGTTACGAATCGAAGCATGTCGAGTCGGGTTGAGTTCAGATCTTTAGGTGTCGCTTCAGATCGGGTTGTGGGTTCTAGCAGGTCGGACTGTGTCAGGTCTCGGGTCCATAGGTGTCACTTCTGATCGGGTTACTGGTCATCTCGGTTCGGGTCAGATTTCGGGTCAATAAGTGTCATATCAGATCGGGTTACAGATCATGTCAAGTCGGGTCAGATTCAGGTTAGTTTGTCTTCCTCAAAAGTAGAGTCAAGTCGTATTTGAGTCGGAACGGGTCAGATGAGTTTTTCAGATCGGATCGAATTCTGCCACTTCTACTCTCAATCTCTATTATTAAAGACCTCTATGAAAACTGTCCTCACCAAAATTTAAACTCATGATATCTTAAAAATCATTCTAATAATTAGCTAATACTAAATTACTCAGATTATTCGCTGAAAATAGAAAATATTAGCGTGCATGGTGATGATATGCCACTAGCTGACAAGCATTTTCTTTCCCTTTTATAATTTACTTATGTCTAATACTCTAATTAGATACCATCCCAGTCCGAGACAAAAGAGTTACCGAAAGAACTACGGAGAGGGACAACTTGATATGATAAGATAATTGTGCATCTTTTCTTTAATTTGTCTCCTCACTCATTGACGCCTAGATATGAATCTATGATCAATTTTACAATGGCACTGGCACTGTGCACCGTTGCCACTGATCTCTAATTTCCTCTCTCTTTCTTTCTTTTGACGAGTAATCGATGTTTTTTTTCTTGGAAATTCCTGTAGATTTTGTGTGCGGAACATTGCGTATTCAATGGCTGTATATATCTGCGACGACTGCAGAGAGCAACTTTGGCTTATATATGGCACTGACAGATGACTAATGACTTCAGATCATTTTTTTATTCAAATTCAAATTAAAGTTAAACATATAATATGACATACAAAAATAGAATTGTCAAAATACACGAGATGTCGTTAGTTAACATGTGAACGACTTGCGATCATTTTTTATTCAAATCAAACACTTCTCAGCACACATCAGCACGTCTCAACACTTCTCTGTGCACTCGAAACACGAGATGTGTTTTTGAAATTTGCAATTTTTGAAATTCTTAGGCTTTTAACATTAAAAATTACTGAAGATTTGTACCAATCATCAACAATTTTAAGCAACGTATAAAAACACCAAGTGAAGACATATCAACAACATGGTTTACTGGAATCATGAAATTGTTGTTTTATGTTATGATTTTACATAAATATGAAGCAACAATAACATAAAATTTTGATAAAATAAACATAAACACCACAATTCATCATGAATTAAAACACTAAACAATAACGACACAGGAATCCCATGCAAGGGTGGTTGGCACTCTTTCGCATAAAATATATTCGATATTTAATCTATTTTATGCACTTTAGCTCATTTTAGGAAGATTATGTTAGGACTGATGTATTCTCCTTAAAAAGAAATTATTCTCACATTTTCTAATTCATTTTTTATTTGCACTTTGAAAATATATTATACTAAGGGATAGCTTGACAATAAGTTATTTTGATAACCTTGACAAAGAGATTTCAAATAAATAGATATAAAAAATCTTAAAAGTAAGAAATTATAAAAACATTTTTGAACTTATAGATTAGTAAATTTGATGCAATTTTCAAATATGAGATAATAGATGTGGAGCGCGAGGGCATTATCTTCTATTTGAAAATTCCAACGACTGATCCGAACCGTTGAATATAATCTACATATTGAAATCTACTTGGAGATTGAATTTTACATTTTTTTAGAATTTTTGTGCTATATTTTAGAGAGGTAGAAAAATTGCAACGACCGATCCGAACCGTTGAACATGATCTACACATTGAAATCTACTTGGAGCACCAAACTCCTAATGCTCCACATCGTATTTCTAATTTTAAAATTCCAACGACCGATCTGAACCGTTGAACATAATCTACATATTGAAATCTACTTGGAGATTGAATTTTACATTTTTTTGAATTTTTGTGCTATTTTTTAGAGAGGTAGAAAAATTGCAACTTTTGTTGGTTCAGAAACCGTTTGATTAGTAACTTTTCCACCCCTCTAAAAAATAGCACAAAAACTAAAAAAAATGTAAAATTCAATTTTCAAGTAGATTTCAATATGTAGATCATGTTCAATGGTTCGGTTCAATCGTTGGAATTTTAAAATTAGAAATACGATGTGGAGCATTAGGAGTTTGGTGCTCCATGGAGCACCATAGTCTATCTCTCTCTCTCTCTCTCTCTATATATATATATATATAACACTTTTTAGACATATATATAAACAAGGGCGGATCCATAATTTTCGTCAGGGAGGCAAGATCTATAATTTTTTTCAGGAGACAAAATAACACAGATTTTCAAATATACATGATTATTTTAAAAAAAAATAACAAATCGTACAAACACACTAAATAATTTTGCAATTTTTTTTCTAAGAGGACACTTGCCTGGCTACTCCGCCCCTGTATATAAACACATTCTACATGCAGATAAAAGCTGTAAATAGTGGGTGCAATAATCATTCCTCCTTCGATATGCATCATTTTGGAATTTTTTCTTAAATTTACCGTATAATTAGATTTTTTTTTGAAAAATATGCTTATCATTTTAAATAAAAATAAAATATGCATCATTTTAAATCACCTGAAGAATTCTAATTTTTGAACCACTCTAAAAAAATCTAAATCCGCACGTGACAGAAGGCAAAAGAATTTGAAGAATTAGGAGAAGAAAACAAGAAAATGACATGGGACTAAATTTGTGGGGACATAACAGGGGAACCAGAAGAATAAAATATTTTTTTTCATTAAAAGAAGTGTGTATACGCCAGCATGGTCCCAAAAAGGACTTTACAAATATTCCACACCGTGTGTACAAAATGATTGTTGAAATCTAATTAAACTTAAAAGAGTTATTATCTTAGTTTGAGCTTTTAAAAAAGTGGATTAAAGACTCAAATTGAATCCAAAAAATGGTTGGTCTCTGCCTCTACTGTTTATTTTGAGTTCTTTTTTTTTACTTTTTGAAGAATTCTGTTGAATTTTGGCATATGATGTCATCATTTGCATCACTTTTGATTGTTTAAGAAGAATGAGAATTTCTAATGTTCACTTGGAGAAAAATCTCATATTTCGACAATCACAAAATTATTATTTTTTTGTCGAATAATTGATACTTTTAAAGTTTATTTTTTCAACAAAATCGACACTTTTATATCTGCTACAAAATTGACAAGTTTTGTCATTTTTGGTAAATGCACTAACGTGAATAGACATTTTTCTTTAAATTGCATATGTTTCGACCATTTGTATTGCCAACAAGTGGTTGCATTTGTACAATTTCTTTTTTTTTTTCAAATTTTGTTAAAATACAGGAGAAGTTTTGTTGGAGGTCACCGAAACTTTGATCTTTGCCATGAAGTCTCCATTCAAGTTTGATTTCTCTCGATATTAATTAAACTTTCTATTTGTTTAGATCATATATTGTATAGTTACAATTATTTTACAAAACAGTAATATTGAAATATGCTGCTTGAGTAATTTGATCAAGTCACAATTTTTCATGAGTACAAGTCACTCGATAATGATTTTAGAAAAAATCTAATAAAATTAAATAAAAAAGTAAGACAAAAATTTGGATACTCCAAAATATATATACACTGGTACTCTAGCTCATTTGAGCCGTTCAATTCATCGAGATTGGAGAAAAATGATTCACTTTAACTTTTGTTGTGTTTTTCAAAGAATCATTTTTCACAAATCTCGATGAATTGAACAGTCCAGACGAATTAGAGTACCCATCTTTTGAAGTAACCAAATTTTTGCCAAAAAGTAAATTTAATTATAATTATGTTGACATATAAATAGTCTAACAATAAAAATTTTACAATTATGATATTGTTTGATGAAGCAACAAGACCCATTAACTTCGGATTGCTCAAACTTCAAGTGACTTGATATATGATGAAATATAGTAGTATACACCTAAATTTATCATTTCAACATATATATTTGGGTAATAGATCACGTGTATAATCTTGAATTCCAAATGCAACATTTTCAATAGATATTTTGTTATGAACTCGTTTATTATTTAAATTTGAAAATTTAATTCAAATATCAAATTAAAATCGTTTATCTTATTTTATTTTCTTGAGATCGCATAATTTGTAACTCTAAAATTCATTTTTGCTATATTAAAAGGTAAAATATATATTAAAATGACTAAGTCATAGCTGAATTCATTTTTTGACATACATATCTAATATAAAATGAACTCTAGGAACTTTTAAAATGGCTTCGTGTAGCAAATTGTCTCCAAAAATTAATCAATCTAAATTATGAAGTAGTTAATTGGCAAATTATTATTTTTTTAATTGCAAACGCTTGTGCCTAACATGATATTTTAACCCAAGCCATGCTAGAAAAGGAACGTGCGGATATTCTTAATTACTGCCGAATTTAAGGATTTTTATTATTGCAATGTTATTGAAGAATTACTAGATAACACATAAATGGTATGAAATTTACTATTTATAATTACTCTTCAAGCCTATGTAGAAAAATAATTTGATGTTTATTTTAAGTTTTGAGTTTGAGTTTGAATTGGGATGTATGTATTGTAAGCTTATGGATGAAAAAAAAGACTCTTAAAAATAAAGTTTACTTTGTTTTCCTTTGATTAATTGATTTTAGAAATATTATTGATTGTTCAACAATTTAATTGTCAATGATTAACAAATAGTAGAAAATAGTGTCAAAATTTGATCCAAAATTACAAATCATTTTTTTATTCATTGTTCCTAAACTTACAACACACATTTAAAAAAAAATCACAAAATAAACTTTAAAAGCTCCTCTAAAATATCTGTTGAAGTGTGAATCTCAGACCTTCATTATAAAGCTTGATCAAAATTACACATCATCTAAAAGTATGAGAGTGGAATGTTAACATGAGCATGGCTAAAATAATATGCATAGTACACCACATAACGTACTATGCGCCCATTTGTATTTAATTTGGTCATTAAATTGATATTTAAGTTGCTCAATAAATTCTTCATATCAAAATCTTGTAGGAAATAAAATTTCGTGATTTTTAGAGCTTTCTTGCTATTTTTTAAAAACAGCCCAGAAATGACACTTTTGTAGTATTAAATCTGGACTGTTTTTAAAAAATATTTAAAAATAGCTAGAAAGCTCTAAAAATCACGAAATTTGATTTCCTACAATATTTTCATATGAAGAATTTATTGAGCAACTTAAATCTCAATTTAATGATCTATATCTATATGCATAGTACAAAATGGGGTGTACTATGCATATTATTTTAGCCATGCTCATGTTAACATAGAGAAATGCAACAAATTTCTAATTAATTACATGCATGAATAAAATTAAGCTCCACAAACCACAACCAATACTATATATAAAGCTTGCAAAGTGTCGGCGTGTTCAATCTTTCTGACACTCCGACACTTCATTTTGCTATTCAATTTGCATTGTACGTGTGTCCAGGTTATCGAACACGCAACACATCATTAATTTCAGTATAAATCATTAATAATATTAAATTTACGTCATTAATGTTCACACAAACGATTGAAGTTAACATAATTGTACAGTTTATTTTTCTAATGTAAAATATTTTTTCTTAAAAAAATCAAGAAGCGACGGTACCTCGCCATGCAATTTCTAATTATAATACTGTGCATGCGTCAAAATTGAGGTTTGGTGATGCATGTAAAAGATCAACAAGTGAACTCAAGTGCATAAATTTTCACCTTTAACGCAGCCATTGGTTATAAAGGTGGTTGAAACTTAAAAGGTTATCTCAAAGAGAGAAACTAATACTGATAGTGATAACTGATAAGATAACTGTACTTGCCGACAGGCAGCTAGTGTGGAGGAAAATTTTAATAAAGGGCCTAGCATCAAAGAATTTCAACAGATAGGGCCGGAGCCACCCTAAAAATTGCACAGAGGGTCAAGGGCGCGATTAATAGTCGCGCCCCTAAGCAGATTCCGTTTTTTTCCCAGAAATCAAGGCGTTATGCATGTGCTTTTGCAGTTGTGGGCCCGGGCACTTGGGGGCGCGATTATTAATCACGCCCCTAAGTGATTCTGAATTTTTTTTTTGTTAAGTTGTTCATATTTGTACCTTTTAATATAATAATTATTAGTTAGTACTAATATATAATTGTTTATTATTTGTTAATATATCAATAAAAGTAGTATATTCATATAATATTTATTATTAAGCAAATTAATGATAATTTCAATATACAATAAATTTTTAATATATGTATAGTTGTAATATAATACTATTAATTTGTCTTGTTAATTTTTTTGGGTTAATTAATAATTATTTATACCCTTTAATATAATAATTAGTTAGTACTAATATATTATGTATATATATGTATATTAATATATATGTATATTAATATATATATACTATAATTATTATTAAGCAAATTAATAATAATTTAAACATAAAATAAATTTGTAATTTTAATATTTGTAATATAATACTATAAATATTAATATTATTATATACTTATTATTATTATTATTATTTAAAAAGATTAGAAAGATTACAAGCTAGTAAGAAGATGCATTTTTCACCATTTTTCTGAATTAACATAGGGGAGCAATTATTTAGTTGCGCCCCTAAGAAGATGCCATTTCTGCAGATAAGTCTGAATCTTGCACGATTTTTTTCAGATGAGGGGTCCACCTGTACCCTAAATGAACAAAATATATACAGCAACACCTTTCTTTTCTTCTCTCTCCAACAATTATTTCAATTTTATCTCTTCTCCCCAGCAGCCCCCTTCCTCTCCACAAACCCTAAATCAAATTTTCACACTTCTCCTCCCAAAATCTTACATATAAAATGTTTATTATTAGTTTCTACACTGGAGGATCCATCCAGAACGGTCCTCATGGTGTGCATTACTCGAAAAAAGCTACCGGTAGTTTTACGGTGAATGACGACATAACACTCTGTGAACTGGAGACGGAGCTGTACCGATGGATGGGGATTTCAAGTTCAACACATGCTTTAGAGATATCAGGGAGGTTCAATGCCGGATTACAGCTAACTCCTCCGGTAATATTCTATACTGAGTTACAATTGTCGAGTAATGATACTTGGAGACTGATGGTGAACCATTCGGTTCATCCTGGTACTGTTGCAATGATTGAGTTGTACGTTGAGCCAAAAGTTCTTCGATATACCACAAATCAAGGTTTTTCGAGTGGCAGTCGAGGTCATGAGGCCTTAAATCATGGTTGTGCAAGCAGTAGTCGAGCTACGGAAACCCTAAACCAGGGTTGTGCAAGTGGTAGTCGTGCTTACGAAACCCCAAATGAGTATGTTGAGCCAATAGCTTGTAGAATGCCAGATGCATATCTTCGTACCAATTGTTATGAACCAAATGCAACCTCAAATCGAAATCAATCGATTCCAGAGGAAGAAGAGGATTATGAGGATTTCGAATTTAATGTTGGGTTGGATGAAATTAACCCGGCAGAACGGGTTGAGATATTAGTGAACCAAGATGCAAGCCCAATTGGAAATACGTGTGGTAATGAAGCTTTCATGAATATGGATTTTACACCTTTCGAAGACCCTAATTACAATTCTGAAGAAGAGACTTCTCTGACCATGACAACATGGCCATTACGAGACCGAACCGATTCTCATCCAATAGCTTCATGGAATAATATTAATGCAATCATCGATATAATTGGTGATGGCAATTACTTTGACGACGAAGGGTATGTCACAGAAGATGGTTTGGCAGTGGGACAATGTTTTCGATCAAAGGATCATCTAAAATGGGTTGTGCATGATTTTGACATCAAATCGAACCGCACGTTTAAGAAGAGAAAGTCCAATAAAAGCGTGTATACAATCGAGTGCACCGACCAAAATTGTAATTGGAGGTTGTATGCAACAAAAAGGCTAAGTGATGATGCTTTTATTATTAATACAAGGCAAGGTCCGCATGAATGTGTTATGTCGGGAGATAGGTTGGAGCATCCGCACTTAACGTCTCCATTCATGGCTTCCATAATCAGAGAAAGTGTTAAGGGAAATGTAAGGTTTACTATAAAAGACATCAAGATTGTCATTGAGCAGAGATATAATTTCAATGCTCCTTACCTCAAGTGTTGGCGTGCAAAAGAGATCGCAATCGCACAATTGTTCGGAGGTTGGAGGCAAGCTTATGATTTAATCGTGCCCTTACTTAATGCCATACAAAGAACAAACCGGGTACAGTGATTGAGTGGTTTACTGCCCCCACAAATGATCCAAATGAAAGATTATTTCAAGCAGTGTGTTGGGCATATGGTCCGGCAATACATGCCTTCAGGCACTGCAAACCTGTTATAAAAATCGACGGTACACATTTGTCTGGGCGGTATAAGGGGAAGATGTTAGTTGCATGTGGCTTCGACGCAGAAGATCAGTTGGTGCCCCTTGCATTTGCGTTGGTTGATACCGAGAAAAACAAATCTTGGGAGGATTTCATGAAATTTGTTCGTAGGGAAGTGGTTGGATCACGAGTTGTGACAGTACTCTCTGATCGTCACAAGAGTATCTTGCGGGTTTTTAGTGAGCCAGACCTGGGTTGGAGCACCCAAGATGGACATGCCTTTCATCGATATTGTTCAAGGCACATATGTCAAAATTTCACAAAAAAATTTACCAACAAAAAATTAACATAGATCTTGAGGCAAGCAATGAAACAAAATCAAAAGAGGAAGTTTCTAATGAGGCTCAGTCGTATTCACGAAAAATGCCCCGACGCTGCAACATGGCTTGAGGATATTGGTAGGGATCCGAACGATGTTGAAAGGAACAATGCACCGCGTTTTGACTTATGGGCTCTTTCATTCGATGAAGGAGGCCGTAGAATGGGGATGATGACAACGAACGGACCAGAATCCCTCAATAATGTTTTCAAAGAAGCACGTGAGTTACCGGTTATTTCTCTTGTTGAAATCACATTCTATAAGTCGGTCAAATACTTTGCTGAAAGGCGAGCAAAAGCAGAAAAAACAATTGAACAAGGTTTCCTCTTCTCCCCCAAAATCCAAGCGTTACTAGAGGAGCGAAGATTAAGGGGAAATACACATACGGTGCGAGCGTACCAGAACGAGTGAAAATATGAGGTTCAAACAGGTCAAAGATTCGTTGGGAACAAGATTAAAGGAAATAGAATACATACAGTGCGGTTAGAAGTGCCCGGAGGTACATGCACTTGTCAAAAACCGCAACTAACAGGTATCCCTTGTTCTCATATCATAGCATGTTGTGCTCAAGGGGGCATAAGTAGCAATTTGTGCGTATCTCCTGTTTATCGCATTCAAGAGTTGATGGCAACATGGACGCCAGAATTTGAGCCATTCGGAAATTCTGACACATGGCCTGAAATTCCACGACCAAAGCTAGTGCCTGACCCGACAAGGTATGCTGTTAAGAAGTGGAGACGTCAACATATACAGATTAGAAATGAAATGGATGAAGAGAATACACATCGACAAGCATACACTTGTGGGCGATGCAAACAAACGAGACACAGCAGGCGCACCTGCACTGCACCCCCAAACGACGAAGGTAATACTAGTATTATTTATTTCACAAAACAACATTGGTTTCAATTTTGTAATGCTTGAGATTTCGTTATCGCAGGTAATTAGCAAGGAGATGATGAAGCTTGTTCTTTTATTTAGTTTAAGATAATGTAATTTTGTTTTATGCCTTATTAATTAGTTTGTACGTGTATCTCAAACATTTGGATATGTATGTTTATTTAGGAGACTTGGATATGTATGTTTATCTTGGAGACTATTGCAAAATATTTTGTGTTTGAGGATTTTATGAACTTTAATTTATGTTATTATATATTAATGTGGTTTGAGAATATACTTTCATTTTGTTATATCTTCAATATATCATAAATTTATTATTTCTTGTAATATATTGTGTATAAATAACATATGTAATATTTAATAGTATTATATTACAACATATGTATAACCTATTTCATATTTATCATTTTGTTATTTAATAGTATTACATATATTGTATATCATCAATTTATGTTATTTAATAGTATTATATTACAACACATGTAATATTTATCATTTTGTTATATCTTCAACATATGTATAAATTTATGTTATTTTGTGCTTAATAATAATTATAGTATAATTATAGTATATATATGTATATATATATATTAATATACATATATTAACAAGAGCATGGCTAAAATAATATGCATAGTACACCACATAACGTACTATGGGGTCATTTGTATTTAATTTGGTCATTAAATTGATATTTAAGTTGCTCAATAAATTCTTCATATCAAAATCTTGTAGGAAATAAAATTTCGTGATTTTTAGAGCTTTCTTGCTATTTTTAAATATTTTTTAAAAACAGCCCAGAAATGACACTTTTGTAGTATTAAATCTGGACTGTTTTTAAAAAATAGCAAGAAAGCTCTAAAAATCACAAAAAAAAATTTCTTATAATATTTTCATATGAAGAATTTATTGAGCAACTTAAATCTCAATTTATTGACCTATATCTATATGCATAGTACGAAATGTGGTGTACTATGCATATTATTTTAGCCATGCTCATATTAACAAATACCCAAAAATAATATATTAGTACTAACTAATTATTATATTAAAGGGTATAAATAATTATTAATTAACCCAAAAAAATTAACAAGACAAATTAATAGTATTATATTACAACTATACATATATTAAAAATTTATTGTATATTGAAATTATCATTAATTTGCTTAATAATAAATATTATATGAATATACTACTTTTATTGATATATTAACAAATAATAAACAATTATATATTAGTACTAACTAATAATTATTATATTAAAAGGTACAAATATGAACAACTTAACAAAAAAAAAATTCAGAATCACTTAGGGGCGTGATTAATAATCGCGCCCCCAAGTGCCCGGGCCCACAACTGCAAAAGCACATGCATAACGCCTTGATTTCTGGGAAAAAAACGGAATCTGCTTAGGGGCGCGACTATTAATCGCGCCCTTGGCCCTCTGTGCAATTTTTAGGATGCCTCCGTCCCTATCTGTTGAAATTCTTTGCTACTAGGCCCTCTGTGAAAATTTTCCTAGTGTGGACAAACTGAGTGCAATTAAGATTTTAACACAGAGCGAATTTTTTTTTCTGTCCGACTCTCAAAAAAATAAAAATTACATTCATGATTCTATTTTCAAAATTTAACAGCCATGGTCCTATTTTTTTGCGTTCGGACTAAACGCATGCGTTCATGCTGAAAAAACAAACGACAAAAATGATGCGAAATTTCAAATCTGCGTTCACGTCTAAATGTCGCGTCTGAACGCTGCCTTCATGCAGCGTTGTGAACGACACATATGGACGCACGTTCATACGCTACGTTCAGACGTGAACGCAGATTTCAAAAGTACTTTGTATTTTTTTTTGCTTCGTAAACTCGGGTGACTTCTATTTCTGAACGCGTGCGTCCAGAAAATACTTCTGAACGCTAAACGCAAAAAAATAGAACCATGATGTCAAATGTTTGAAAACAAAGTCAAGAACGTAATTCTTATTTTTTTTTTAAAGGTCAGACAGAGTGCCGTTAACGGTTTATTAAAAATGGCGCTAACACGGTTTCAGGTGTGAAGGCTTTAAAATAGAAAAGGAATACTGTACTGCCACTTGAAATTAAGTTCTGAAAATGTTTCTTGGCGCTCATCAACTTTTTATTAATACTTTATAATTAAAAAGATCCGATTAATCGTCTTCCAATTTGCGTACTCCACTTCGATTCCTCTTAACTATTTTTTTTAAAAAAAAATAAAAGAATCAACAATGAATAAAAATGAAAGATTAGAGTACGCTCATTTTTATGAATGTTAGCGTACTATGCTGTAGCAGACTTTTCTATCATATATAATATTTTATGATATTTATATATTACATTTTCAGATATTTATACCACAATTTTTGGGGTTTATGTTAGTCTCTCACGTGCTTACATTGTATTTTCAGAGCTTATATTATCTGGAACTATATAATAACTTTTTGGTGCTTATATTATATTTTTATATTTATATTACCATTTCAAGTATTTATACTATCATTTTAGGTATTTATATTAGCTTTTCTGATGATTATATTATGTTTTGAGATGCATATATTGTTTTTTCAAGTGCTAATATTATATTTTTTTGGTATTTATACTAACAATCAAAGTGTTTTTTATTGTAATTTTAGGTATTTATATTAGTTTTTCTGTGGTTATATTATGTTTTCAGGTGCAAATATTATTTTTTAGGTGTTTACACTATCATTTCATATGTTTATATTATAATTTCAGGTGTTTATATTAGTTTTTGTAGTGATTATATTATGTTTTCACGTGCTTGTATATTGTTTTTGATGTTTATACAATTAAAATTAGTGCTTATGTTAGATATTGCACGTATATTCATATCATTTGTTGTGTGTGGTAGTTGATATCACATGAATGATTAACCAAACCCATCAGATATTTATACTACTAAAAACAAGTGTTTATATTAATTAGATGCACACCTATATTTTCATCTTTCTTCTTCTCTTTCTTTCTTTTGTGAAAAATAGCCATGACGAATACGAAGAAAGTCAGAGACAATCTCAAGATCTCATGAAGGAAACACGCCTTGCACTACTCTTGCATTATTTGTGTGTTACCTTCCATCGTCGTTCTCAGATCTGCCACAACTTCTTTGTTCTCAGATCCGTCACCGCTTAAAACACCATCTTTGTTTCCAACGATCATCGTTTTTTACAGATCTCTCGTAGTTTATGACAGATCTCTTATCGTTTCTAACAAATTTCTCGTTGGAGAGAAGATATGAAATAAGAAGTATGAGAGAAGAAAGAAAGAAAGAAGAACGATGTTGTTGGAGAAGAAAGAAAAACGATGAAAAAAAGAAACAAGACAAAATAAGAATAAAATAGCAGAGAAAAGATGATGGGGGACGAAAGCGGGGACGAGAATCGAGAAATCAAAGATTTTGTCTTTAAGAAGTATATATTGGTCATTGATTATAGCTAAATTTGTTTATTTTTTTAGTAAAGAATTTTGACAGTTATTTCTTTGGAAGAGTGATGTCAAAGATTTAGTATCATATTTGCTTCTATATATAATTTTTATAATTAAATTGTAATATTGCTTCATTATGGAGTTCTCTTCAAATTCCATAATTTAAAGAATAACCTTACTTGTATGTTAGGTTGCTTAAATTATTTATTCTAACTTCAAGATAGGAATCAAAATTTTGATTTATGAGCCGACTTTGGATCATATTGTCTTATTACATACTCAATGAAGAAAATTAATATAATATATATTTATAACATTATGATGCCTCAAGTTTTTGGAAATATCACAAAGGTTCATGGAAATTGGGTATTTTACTATCATACTTTCATTCAATTCAATGTATGAGAATAGCAAAATCTACAATTTACTATTTGAGCGCAATAAAAAAATGTTTATTTTCTAAAATACTATTGCGTTGGTGTTATCCACTAAATCAATCATTTTTACATAAAAATAGTGAATATATAAGTATCTAAGTTTTTTTCATAATACAGGTCTGAGGACTGTACGAAAATTTTATGAATAATAGTGGATATATAAGTGAAGTGGACCTGTGCCTTTTTGTACAGGTGTAGTGTGAAATCCATTTTTTTACAACATATCATATAAAGGCTTTTCTTTTGGGTTCGTTGCTTCCCTGCGGTACCCTTCCCTACGTCTATAAATACATTCGTGTCATCTCTATTTTGTCTCTACTCAAATCAATCTCTCTTTCTAACTCTATATATAATTCGAACCTTATAAATAACCTGAACAGTATTTACTGGATTTTTAGTGTTGTCAAGTCTAGAATCTCTCAACTTCTTTGTCAATTTGGGAATTTCGGGATTTAAACCGTGTTTTCCTTAGTTTATTGATTTACAAAATCTTCTGCTTGTGTTTTCAGTGCAAAACAGAAATCAAATTTAATTTCTCAGAATAATGATCGAGGTCTCCAAGGCTTTTAACATCTGGAGTAGTAGTTTTGCTTCTAAGAAACTCTCTGTCAAAAAAAGTTTCTATTTTTGGATATTTCAAATCTTCAATAGGTACTGTTTCACTCAATAATTCACCTAGTAGGAAGGATGCTCTTAAATTAGGTATAAATTGTACATTATCGATATATTTTACTAGTTTCTTGGGCTTTTTAACCGAAGATTTAGTATATTCAATTTCTCTATAATTCGAATTTCATTTCTTTCTTTCGAAATGGGGACTTTAACTCTACCACCTGGTTTTCGTTTCCATCCGACCGATGATGAATTGGTTGGATACTACTTGAAGAGAAAAGTTGAAGGTCTTCAAATTGAGCTGGAAGTAATTCCAGTTATTGATTTGTACAAGTTTGAACCATGGGAGTTACCAGGTAAACACTTCTAACTTCTGTTTGTTGAAATGCCACTCAATAGTTATTTTACATTCTGTTTAAGCACTGCTACTTCAAATGTATATACATACATGGAACTGAAATACACCATATTATGCATAGTTTAGTTATATCGATTTGGTAGGGGCAACAACTGAATAGTCACGTTCTCAGTAATTTCTTTCTACAATTGTAGTTTTCAATTTCCAAGTAGAAGGAAAAAAAAATCAAAGAATGGTCTACCAAATGCAAACTGTACAACTCCGAGTTGAAAAAAAAGATCATTAATAATTAGAAATATTATCTTGTACATAGTAGTAAACAGATCATCCTTCTAAGAAGTCCTCAAACATGACAAGCATTTAGTCTTTTTCCACTAGGTCGGTTCTAGATTGGTTTATAAAGTCATTTCAGAAAGGAAAGTACAATATTTTCATTCTGCTTCTATTAAAAGTCAAAAATAAGGAATATTCATGTATTAGGAAAAGAGACCGCAAATGTGTCGGCTGGTCCACACTGGCCCAAAAATTCCTTTTATTTATAAATTCTGCATAAGAAAAAAAAATTATTCAAAATATGCACTCACTTACTTTTAAGTACATAAGCTAAGAAGGTAATTGAGCCCTTTCATCATCACCGTCATCATAATAATGTAATAATTATAATATTAAAATCATAATGATTATAATAATAGTAATAATAATAATTATTAGGCCTCTTTATTATTGGCCTACATGCTTAGATCATAATGGCCACCCAAAATACTGTCATCAACCACAATTTCAAACACCTAAGTACTACAATGAACACTGAGTGGCCAACACCACATGCATTAGCTGCAACTTATTTTCTATGCCATGAGAAATAATTTCTTTATTAATTATCTTTTCTCCGATTGCAGAAAAATCTTTTCTCCCAAAAAAAGATTCAGAGTGGTTCTTCTTCTGTCCCCGCGATAAGAAGTATCCGAATGGCACTCGCACCAACCGAGCGACTGCCGTTGGCTACTGGAAGGCCACTGGCAAGGACAGAAAAATTGCATGTGAACCCTCCACCTTTGGGCTCAGAAAAACCCTAGTTTTTTATAAGGGTCGAGCCCCCGGTGGGGAACGTACAGACTGGATCATGCATGAGTACCGTCTCTGCGAGAATCTCTCACATGGATGTAACAATTTTTTGGTACTTATCTTTAACTTCCATTTGTTTATCTTTACTTGTATAATTTAATAAGTGCCTGGTGTTACTGGTATCACAATAAATTTATTATAATTTATTATTTCATAAATACAGGGTGCTTATGCACTATGCCATGTAGTGAAGAGGAATAATGACAACAATGGACAAAAGGCATCTCCATCAATTGGATTACCCGCTAGAACAAATGGATACTTTGGCAACGTTGAAGTATCCAATAGCCCAGAAGGAAATGCTTCTGTTCTGACTGATCAATATAACATTAGTAATGCCTCAACGCCTGCTTATTCTTTGAACTCCCCTCTTGAAGTTGCACGAAGGGAGATACCAACACAGCCGAATTCAAATTCTTTAGAGGTACAACTTGACTTATATATTATTTGAAATAAGGAGATATCTGTATATGGCGCTTGTTTGCTTAACAAGTATTCTATAATTAATTGAAAAAAAGAGTGATCACATAACAGCTCTTGGTTCCTTCAACAGAGAACAATTTCAAACAATACAAATGCATTGCCTTCGCAATTTAAAATGTAGTTGCTCTTATATTTGTAGTTTCCTTCTTCAAACGAAGACATAAATGACTGGATGTCAACTGATGGCTGGCTTCCGGATTTAATGGAATTGAACCCAAATCCGACTTGGAACCCGATGCCCCCATTGTCTTCCACGAGTTTCACAGAAGCAAACCCTTCAGTTCTGATGTTTCCAATACAAGAGATGCAGATGTATAGTAATGCTGAGAGTCTTTTGCAAGATCAGAGCTTTGAATTAGATACATTCAATTATCGATTTGATTCTTTCAATGGTACGTTTTTTGCCAGTTCACTTAATAGTATTTTATATTTGGTTTAGTAGTGTATTGGTTCCTATCAACAATAATCATAAACAATAAATAAAAGCCAAAAGAAATTATTGTAGAAAATCAGCAAAAATAAATTAAAAAAGAAATAATTTATTATAGTCACAAATGCAACAGAAGAAGTCTCAGAAAGAGGTCAGAACTGTATTATTTTTCTGAATGTGCATCATAAGTATCAGTAAAGAAGAAATTGCCAATCATAAGAATAACATTAATTTCATGTTCCTTTTTGTGTCAGAATAGTTATTATTTACAAAAAACAAATACATAATAAAAAATGTCTGATAATATTATTTTTTTTCTTAATTTTAGGCATCGACAATTGGAATACAATGTCTTCTATGGTACTTTGCAGACAAGCGAGTGAAGAAGAAGCTGGCTTTTGGCTACCAGAAGATAACATGTTCATACGGACAACTTAACAGAACCACTTATAAATTGATGCATGATGGTTCATTGATTCAAGCGAGCCTTAATATTATCTAACTAGTATAGGTGTGAACAATAAATGATCTTTGTGGTCACCTCCTTCAATGTTGTGTATGTCTAAAAGGTTATGTATTTGGGCTTGTATTTGTTACTTAATGTTAAAGTAGTGGGTCCTGCGTATGTATACATAGACTTGTAAGCACGTATATTGTTTGTCCTATATATGTATGATGTGCGTAGTTATATAAACACGTATTGCATTTACAACATATGGTAATTTAAAAGAGAGAACATTTCCCTGGTTGTTGTAAACTTCCATCTCTAATTCGTCTTTGTAGAATTGGATCCGACAACTTTCTCTGGTTGTTTCTGGTTTCTGAAAAAACAGAAAACAAACAATAAGAAACGGTGCCAAAAACACCCTTAACTGTCAAGAATTTAGTAGGAAAACTTAAGGTTTAATTGTAAGAGGCTAGACATGTCTAACGTGCGGAACAATCATGAAGATAGTTTTGTTGACCGTTTTGTTTAATGAACGATTAAGAAATTTTGTTTCGTTAACTATTTTGTTAAAAAAACGATCAAAATCATCGGAACGAATTAAAACAATCAAACTCATTCCCTTCGCTCTTCATCCATCTCCTCTCTCATCACGCTAAAGCAAATCAGGAACCGGTGATGAACGATTGTAACCATACGCATGAATTAAATCATTCATCTTCTTGTTCGAGCAATCCTTCATCCATCTCTCATCACCTTCTCTCTGCATAATCATTTTTTTTAAATCAAAACAATTCTAACAATATACTATCACAAACGAAACTACGAAACAAACGATCACGAAACAATATATTTTTGTTAAATATTTTGTTATTTAAACGAAAGTAATTTCTTGATCATAATTGTTTTATTTGTTTCGAAACAAAACGAAAAATGATTAAATGACCGGTCACAGTACTATAATAGGCTAATAGCTAGTTAAATTTTAAATTTGGAATATGTTCGCTTGCTTCAAACACTTTGAGAGGAAATTTTATTCGTACACTAACACAAATGCAGCTTTTCAACAAAGTGAAACGCAATATTAAAAGTAAAAAAAGTACCATGTTTAAGCCTCACAAAAAGGGTTTAAGATAAAGGTAGCACATAGATTTTATGTGTCAAGTTTTCTCATGGTGAAACAGAAAAGAGAATGTACACATCATCTTGATGAATATCAACTTAAAAAGGAGAAAAAGAAACCATTTGTTACATTGCCATAGGCCGCTTTTTCTCTTTACTCCAAGGAGATGGTCCACTTTGCAATCAATCTTCATGGTAGAAAAATTGTCTGAACAAATGTGAATTCCTCGTTGAATTAGGAAAGCTTACTAAAAGAATATGATATATCATAATAATATATGAGTACCTATCTATCATCAGCCTTTTGGTTTCCAAATGTGGTTATGTTTTTGCAATCTCTTTCGGAAACACAGGCCTTGAGTCGGCCCGGGACTGATAGGATCCAAGTTATAAATATATAGTTTTGGCCCAACAGCATCTGATTATTATACACTTATACACATACACTTATACAGTTATACAGTTATAC
Organism: Eleocharis quinqueflora; assembly: GCA_964058865.1. Classification (NCBI taxonomy): domain Eukaryota; kingdom Viridiplantae; phylum Streptophyta; class Magnoliopsida; order Poales; family Cyperaceae; genus Eleocharis; species Eleocharis quinqueflora. The sequence goes on along the minus strand of CAXKVX010000305.1, from coordinate 13,185 downwards.
ACTTATACAGTTATACACTTATACACTTATACAGCCATAGCCCATCCACATCTCCAAATGGGTTCACAGATCTTTTCATCAGACCTGCCACAGACTGGAATACTGAAGTGACTTTAGCTTCTCAAATTTCTGAAATTTTCTCAGCTCTTAAAATGCTGGAGTTTTCTCAGCTTCTCAAAAACTGAAAATTGTTTGAGTAATCGAATTTGAAATACTGATGTTCCGTCTTCGTCTACTTTCTTCTGTGGCCAGAAAAAGGTAAATTAAAAAATATTGTTCCATATGCAGTTACCTAATGAAATTTCCGGTACTGAACCAAACTAATCAGGAACTAGGAAAGGTACTGGAACAACATTATTCTGCAAGCCTATGCAAATAATTTTATCGTTTGAGGTTTTTGCTTGGAGTTCCTGCTTTTCTTGTTTGTTTCTTTTTTTTTTCCTTTTTCTGGTTGCTGTTACAATATTCTGTGGTTCCGTCAATTTTCCGAAACTATTTTCTTTTTCCTACCTTAAAGGATTTCTAATAAAAATGCAAGACAGCAAACCAAATCCAAATCAAAATAATAGTATAATACTTGTTCAAATTTTGGTCTAATTATTCCAGGTACTCAAATTCATACTGATAATATGGTCCCTCGAGAAGCAATCAAGAATCCCTATAGCAATTTTCTCCATACGGTAAAATATACTCGTAAATGCAGAGGCCTTTTGCATTACAAAATAGTGCAACTAGGCTAAACATATTATCACAATGTTTATACTGAACGTTACTCGAGTTAAACATTCAAAACATGTATTCTTATGTTTTTAACTCAAATCTTTTACCTCCCAACTTCTTTATCATTTCCAAAAGGAAGTGTTAAAATTATGTGTATTGGATAAAATATGTTTTTAGTTCAGATGAAAACGAATTTGTATATCAAATAGAACATTTTTAATGTAGTATGCATAGAACATTCAAGTATTAACGAAAAATGTTAATTTTATCTTTTTTTGGTTCAGATGAAATCAATTTTAGTCAAGTAATCACAATTCCTTTTTATCAAGTAGAAAGCTTCAATTTAATTTATCATTAATGCATCACTTACTACCTCTTACTCAATTAATTGTTCTTAAAAAAAATTCGATTAATTCAATTCTATAGAGTGATAGTGACAAACTGACAATTACTAGAAAATGAAACATATTAAAACTGTACTCAGTGGCGGAGCCACGTTTAACCAGGAGTGCAGCTGCACCCTCCTAGAATTTTTTTTTTTCAAAAATGATCATAATTATTACGATTTTTTCAGAAATAATTATGTATTTGAATTTTTTTTGTATAAATGATCATGTAAAATAAGTTTTTTCTATGAAAAAACACATTTCGAACTCTTGGAAAAAACTGTAAATTTTGTACTCCTGACGAGAATTATGAATCAGCCCTAACTGTACTAAAGATGAAGTCACCTTGTTCGCCCTATTACATCGTGAAAACAAAATTAAGAGAAAATGAGACTTCCGCTCTCAAAAGATTCCAAGAGGATTTGTTTTTTTTAATTATGTTTTCGGACTATATGTAATGCTGAGTTGCTAACTAAGCACCTCGTTTTTAATTAAGAAGTCAAACTCAACAAATCTACAAGGACACATTTAGATATTTCTTCTGCGCGTTTTTTCAACTTTAACGGACAGATACATTGCATATATATCCATATTATATTATATAATTCGATGTTTACTTGTCAATGTAGAACTCTTAACACAACCTAAGAGGCCGAACATCACTCGTGGGATGTCTACAATAGTTGTTGGTAAATTAAATTAATTAATTAATCATATAAAAAAGTTAAAAACTTCGTTGACTAATGTGGCGGCTGATTTCATCTAAATACATATTTTTGCAGGGTCTCGCGAGTAAGTTTCCCTCGAAAAATCAGTAAAAGATTGAAAATTCACCGAAGAATATTCACAAAATCCTCTTGCCATTTAAGTCGCAGTGACAAAGCACCTCTGGCTCTCAGCCCAGACTTCTTTGCCACCCGTCTCTCTCTCTCTCAGAAAACCATGGCGATCAAACCATCCATAGCAAACCTAATAGACGAACTCACCTCTCTCTATCGCTCTCTACCACCACGACCCGGTATTGAAGAAGTGGCAGCGGCCATGTCTGTGATCGACTCCTCAAAGTCAGAAGAAGAGGCTAAGCTGAGCGAACTGGAGAAAATGGAAAGGAGACCTGAAGTGCCAGAGGAGCTCTTTTTCGTTTACAAAGAGGCGAAGAGGAACTGGATTCCGCTCATGGCGCTGGAGCAGAGGAAGGAGGCAGTGTATGTGGTGAATTTGGACAAGAGGCTCCATGTTTTCGACGAATTGATTCAGAGAGCTTCTAAGACTGTGAACCCGAATGATGATGAGGTTGTTGTGGTGAGGTTCCGAGAGGTTGCGAAGAAGAAGGAAAATATTAAAAGAGCTTTGAGCTTTAGAGAAGCAGGGTACGGAGATGATTTCGAAGTTGACTCCTTCAAATCTGAGGTTTCTGAAGGTTATCTCTCTCTCTCTCTCTCTCTAATCTATCCATCTATTTACGCGAGTATATTAGGAGATATTGGCTGTTCACGGGTTCTCATGATGTCTATATTTATCTTATAAATTTGCAATTCAAAATATTTATAAGGACTTGTGCAGAGTAATGCTGAATCTTCCTTTTCCAGTATCTGTGCCATCTGAAATTAATAAGATCGTGATCAATTGAGAAAATTGAGAAAATATACGGCAGCAAAGCCTTGTGTGCGCCCTAACATAATGTTTAAAACAGTGACTAGTGAAAGAAATTATTTGAGAAGATGATCATAGATTCATAATACTGGTTTAGTTGCTTCTCCAACCTTATGGGTGTCTCCTCTAAGAAAGAGTGCAGTGTCTAGTACCATAACCTTACAGACATCACTACCTTCAAAATCCAGCAGTCTTGACCCAACAACATTTGCATGTCAAATTACAGAATCACAACATTAACAACAGTAAATATCCAGCTGGCACGACCTACTTCACAAAAAAGGAAAGAGAACTTGAAAAAAGAAAAAGCAAAAACAAAATCAGAAAGGAGGCTAAATCCACAATAGAGTATTGCAAATGAATTCTAGTGCTCTGATGAGGTAGTATTGCAGAACTTTTTCATGAAAATATAGTCTCCTTTCCTCTCTGTATTCGCACTTTAAGAATTAAGAATACTAAACTCATCAATTATCTATTAGTTCAATTGTTCTAACTAATATATACAACAATGACGACGACGACAACAGCAACAAAGCCTTTAATCCCAAACAAGTTGGGGTAGGCTAGAAATGAAACCCAATCGAAGTAATGAAAAAAATCAACGTAAATTGTTCTAACTAATATATGAAAATAAAAAATGCAGGATCCGGGGACCCAGAGAAGCTGAGCCTAATCCAAGTTGCAAGCATAATTGAATGTTCAGCCAAAAAAGAAACCAAGGTTTTGAACCTAAGGGGAAAATTGATGGACCAGATCGAATGGCTGCCATCCTCACTTGGGAAGTTGGAAGATACCACAGAACTAGACTTGTCAGGAAACAAAATTACAGCCCTGCCAGCCTCCATTGGGAACCTCAAGTCCTTGATAAAAGTCGATTTGCACTCAAACCAGTTAACAAACCTACCTGAGTCATTTGGTGATTTGTGTAACCTGACGGAACTTGATCTGCATGCAAATCGCCTTGCATCACTTCCAACTACATTTGGAAAACTTGTAAATTTAATAGACCTTGACCTAAGCTCAAACCAATTTTCCACTCTACCTGATTCGATTGGTAATTTGATAAACTTGGAAAGATTAAATGTTGAGACAAATGAACTTGAAGAACTGCCATACACTATTGGGTCATGTGTTTCCTTGAGGGAGCTCCGATTAGATTTCAACCAATTGAAAGCTTTACCTGAGGCAGTTGGCAAGCTCGAGAAATTACAAACCCTAACCCTGCACTATAATAGAATAAGAAGTCTACCAACCACAATGTCATCACTTGTAAGTTTGAGGGAATTAGATGTGAGCTTTAACGAACTCGAATCTGTACCTGAGAGTCTCTGCTTGGTGACAAGTCTGGTGAGATTGAATGTTTCGAGGAACTTTGCGGACTTGCAGATGTTGCCTCGGTCAATTGGGAATCTAGATATGTTAGAGGAGCTGGATATCAGTAGTGATCAGATACGGGTTCTGCCTGACTCATTTAGATTTTTGTCGAAGCTGCAGATTTTTAATGCGGACGAGACTCCTCTGGAGGTACCACCTAGAGAAATTGTCAAGTTGGGAGCTCAGGTATACTTATGTTCTTAATTTATTCATCTTTAAATTACCACCATGCATGTTTTAATTAATTATCCGAATTATTGAATTATTTGTTGCATTGTTATCTTGTGAGATGCCAGTATGACTAGTCTGATATTCCTTGGATTATGGAGCAAATATTTCTATAAAACCAAGAAAATGAGAACTTTCCTAGGTATCAATACTGGTATCTCTCTCTGAATTTCTGTTGTATTTAAGTTTTTTCGATTTTGTATTTTGTGTTCATTTTACTCTGAGATTATGTTTAGCTTGCTATTGAGGGGGATGTAGAATTTTGTTTTTGTCAGGGTATTTAATAAGGTACATTTGGATGGGTGAGAACAGTACTAACCCAAGTTAGTGACTATTCCAAATTGCTATTCCGTTTCTTAGGACAAATAGCTATTTGGGAATCTTAGCAAGCTAATTCTTGCTATTTATAGTTGGATTGGCAGCTATTCCGAATCAGTGGTTAGACACTAACCCTGCTGACTTGTCATTTCATCCAAATGCACTGGGGCTATGGCAGTATGAACTTTGGTATTCTTTTTTTTTTTTTTTTGAAACAAGCAGGGAGCGCGTGCCACTTCCATTTTCATAGAAAAAAGAAGTTACAAAAAACTGAAAAAACACATGAATACATGAATTATCTTCTCGTGCACACTATCTAAAAACCCTATTCTAATCTAATCAAAATATACCATATATCAACCACTAATTATCTATCTAATCCTCAAAATTAAAGCATGAGCAAATCCTATCGTACCCCTGGCTCTAACCCACTGACTACATAGCAGTCTACCCCGTACCAGTCCACTGCATCCATCTATGCCCTCACCAATTAGCCAGCTCGAACTGGTACACCAGCACAGCTGGTATCTCTATGTTCTGTACCCACTACACACCAGTCAACTGGTAATCCCCTCTGTGATCTGTACCCACTGCATCCATACCAGTCAACTGGTAATCCCTTTTGTCCACTGGTACATCAGAAATTCATCTGTTGCAATATCAGTATCACTGTACCAGACTTACCAGCTGCAGTATCTTGATACCAGCCTCTTCACTGGAGCATCTCACTATTGGAGCTCGGATCAACTTCTTCCCTCTCTGTCGATTGTACATTGCAGCATAGCCCTGACTTTATGATCTCAAGCTCCACAGTCTACACATTCGCTCCTCCCCTGAAGTGGTTTGTTCTCACCCAGTCGCCGTCACGTCTCCCCCTCATCTCATCTCCAATGTCAGAGCATTACAAGCACCGTCGATGCCTTGCCTTTATTGTGAGCAAGGCACGAATAATCTTTCCCCTCGATCGGTTCTGGAAGTCAGGATTAACCCGACGGCGTGCTCAGTGAGACCTGCCGAGCTCAAGCACCTTGGCATCAGTCTGACAAATCTATCTCTGTGTCGTTGATCCAATACCCCCTACCACCGTCCTTGCCCATTTTCTGAACTCAGTCCACCTTCACCTCGATCTGAGCTTTCTTTCGTCTCATCTTCAACAGATCTGCTAGGAGCTTCCCCCTTCTCGTCGCCTGCTTGTATCTTGAGCGAAGCGCGAGCTGCATCTCAGCAAACCTGAGAATCAGATTAGAAATCAAGTACATTCGAGGTCTCTGGTAGATCGGGGTTCAGAAGTTGCGCATCAGTCGGTCGCTCAAGGACACTAGCTACCTCTCTCTTCGATCAATCATCTAGATCTTGTAGATCTCCCTCGGAGGCATCCTCATTTCCTTGATCTAGTCGATTCGTCTATCTCAGATCTGTCCATCGCAACCACGTCGTCTGTATCACCTCGATTCTCTGGACCAGGGGGACGGGAAAAGAGAAGAGAAGGAAGGAGGAAGGAAAGAAGAAGAGAAGGAGGGGGGAAAAAGAGGGAGGAGAGTGGTGGCGGGGGAAGGTCGGAGGTGACCTCCCCCGCCGGAGGAGAAATCGCCTTCTTTTCGCTCTTTTCTTTTCGCTCTTTTCTGAATCCCCTTGTTATTTTTGGCTTTTTCAAAAGCCTGAACTTTGGTATTCTACCTTCCTTACATTAGATATTTGTTATGAACCTGGGTATTCGTGCTATTTGTAATTGAAATGTTGGGTATTCAATTGAATATCTAGTTTCCCACTTGGATCTGACACTGCCTTGCTACATTAGTCCATGTATCAGCCTAGCTAGTACCGTTTGGGCCCTCTGGTGATATGTTATATTGCTAACATGATCATCAACTTTATCATCATCCTGTATAAGATTGTGTATAATCAATTATTTTTGTGCTTTATTGCTTGATATCTGTTCAATATGATAGGCTGTTGTTCAGTATATGGCTGATTTGGTTGCCTCAAGAGAAACAAGCAACAAGAAAAAGGAAGTCAGTGGATTCTGGTTCTGGATTTGTTCTTTGTTTCGGCCAATTAAGAAGAGCCGAGAAGTGAGATCCGCATCTGATATGGTCTAGGTTCCTACCCTTGTAATAGATCAGTATGAGCTGTGGTTTTCATTCAAGGTGTTCATTCTAAATGTTGAAGTTCACAATTTCAAGTGTTTTGTGCTAGGCCCTTTTTTATATTTCTTTTGGGATAATTTCATATGCATCCCTGATAAAACCTCAGTATCATGTGAACCTGTAATATTACATTATCTCGGAGGTATTTTGTATTTTGCAGGGTATCTATGATTTTTTGAGGTATAGTAGGCCAGTAGGGGTGGAACACATGGTTTGCTTCCACTTTGTTGTTATTTTATTGTATTTATGAGTTGTAATAGATTCGTACATATCTTTGTAAATTGAAGTTGAACAGCTCTTGTTGCAAGGACCAAGGAATGGTCTTATTTTCTTATTTCCTATTGTAAATTTAAGTTGCACAGCTCTTGGAATTTCCTATTCTCCTTATTAATGTGTAATATATGTGCAATAAATTATTCAATGACATCTCAAATTTAAATTATTTTTTGATAGATTGCATACATACCTATTCCCTGCACTACTTATTTGATAGCCTCCCGAGTACATTACTTCTCTGAAAAATGAAATGTGATTTAGGTCGTTAATTTCAGGCCGCTTTGACAGATATACTTCGAGAAGATTCCGTGCTTCAGTTTGGTTTCTTTTAATTTTTTTTATGACATATTGGGTGTTGTTTTTAAGCTCATCTCTGGTCGTGCTATCCACCTCTCTATGTCAGATTGATCTCAACTCAGATAATAGTGGTTCAGGCGCAAATATTTTATTCCCAGGCTCGCAGCATTTAGCGTATAAAAGTAGTATTTGAAATTCTGATTCTGCGATTGGATTTCAGTTTATGTCCAACTCAATCCGATGATGAGAAGTTGAAATTCATGATCGAATCAAATTCATAATTATATACTAATATTTAGTTCATGTCCAGTTCATTCTATAACCGAATAATGTTCACTATTTGTGCATAAGTTAACAATGCAGATATGATTATGAACGTCATAATGCACAGTCCTCTTTAAATGAAAGCTCTTTCATCACTGTATTGAATAACTTAAGTTTTTTTGTACGAATAACTTAGTTCTCTTTCTGTGAAATAGAGAGTTAAAATTTGATTGATCTATTAGAATGTTTGAACATATTTTCATTTAATCTCATACTAAGTTCGTAATTAGTTCACAGTTTGTTCATAATTTGTTTATGATTGTCTACAATTAGTCCAGTTCAGTTTTATCAATTGAACTTGAACTGAATTTCAATCAAAACTAAAAAATAATTAATTTCATAAATGTTCAATAGTGTACGGTCCATTTTGTCCATTAATCACCATGTTCATTAGCAACTGCCGCATTAGCCCAAAGAGACTTACCAGACGAATCAAAGCGGATGTACTCGGCCTTCAAAAAATAGCTGTCGAGATCCATCAAAAAAAAAATAGCTGTCGAGATGGTCGTGTGATCCAACAAATATTTCCATTAGTTAAATGTATTCTGTGGCAGTAGGTAACTCAATTCTTATCGTGTTATTGATAAGATTGCTGACTAATCATGTCAACATCCTATCCATGTTTCCTTAATTCAAGGGAGAATACTAGTCAAAATGAGCTCGGGTTAGGTTCGCAGTCCTGCGAACTCAAAACCCGTTTGCAATCTTCGGAAACCGTCCGATGTGATTTGAGATTCATACTTTCCAAATCAAATTCTTTAAATTTCGTACTTTTCAATCGCGTGCGCGAAAAATGATGCGATCGGACGGTTCCCGAACCCTGCGGACGCAAATTTGCGTTAGTATCTCCAGTCAAAATACCTATTGTGAAATACCAAGTTTCAAAGTTCAAGTTAGTATCTCCAGCATGATGGTGTATAATTATTATGCATCGTAATGAGGAAAAGATAATCTTCACAAATTATGACAGAAAAACAAGGCAAACTCGTCAAATTGGAATTCAAAGCTTTGATTCTCAATGAATTCAATTGCTAGTTAAAGGATCACAATTTATTGATTTGATTCAGCTTTTATTATAAAAAAGAATCATCTGTTGTAGTACAACAAGCCTGAGAAAATAAACAGGTTTTTAAATTATTTAAATAAACCCTGATATCCATGATCTATATTCAAAGTTTAGAAATATGCTTGGTGCTAGATCGGTGCCCCAAGGGAAGTTTCAAATCTTCCCAGTTTGAATCTTCAATCTTAGAAAAATACATTTCAACGGATCGATCACCAATCAGCTCCAATTTAGACGGAGTCCACTACAAAAACCATGACAAACTAAACTGAGTCACCATGCGGAGCAACTTTTGAGAAATTACATGGAAATAAGGGTGGCAATTAGCCTTACTCTCCCTTTATGCCTACCCCAAGGGCAGAACCAGCAAACGAACATGGATGATGGGTTAGAACCAGTGTGAGCGAGCATAGATCAGGTAAGATGTACTGGAACAACAATGTCTATTGCTTGAGTTCAATTTTCACAGATTCTTGCCCAGCAAGGGGGCTGCTTGCTATAAAAGCATAAATTTACCATACCCCAATGCAGTGATCCCACAATTTTTGTACCAAATACTAACTCGACCCTCAGAATAGAGGAATCATCAAGATACCAACTTTTATACAGTAATTCCAGACGTCTCAAGTTTAGCATTACTCTGGACAACAACCAAACAGTACTTAGAAGCACCCTTTAGAATTAGGCAAAAAAAATTTAGACAATATTAAACACCAGTTAACATATTTCTAACCTTTGGGTTTTTATCTCTGTCAAACAAAATAGCTCGACAACCCTGCAATTGAAATTTGCAAATATTTTATTTTCACATTAAGGATGAAACTCAAGGAATATAAAGACGTATAATCAGATATTCTTTGGACAACTTATGTTTACCTCAAAGAAATCCTTGCTGAAATCACCGCGCAAAACATGGCAGACCATTCTATACTCTCTGATCAAGCACTCACCAACTGTTTGCATTCTCCCTACCCTTATCTGCACCGAAATGAATTAAACTCAGTAAAATGAGAAAATATATAGATTGATACTGTCAAATTAGTAACGAGAAGATTTTAAGAACATTGGAACATATGTAACTGTTTTAGTACTTATTCTTCCTTGTTTTCTTCTTTATTGAATATTGATTTACTGAAATATTCAAGTAAAAGGAGACGTCACAGGAAACTCATAGAATAGTTATTTTGATACCAGTTATTTTTTGGAGAAAATAAAAAGATCAGCTCAAAATTCCTCAGTTACCAACATGTAGAAAATGAAATAAGTATTTGAAATTATAGCAGAATCATACTGATCTTAGGGATATCTTTAGACTGGTAGGTGAAGCCTTCTTAATTGACTCAATTGCTGCATGAAGCCATTTGTCAGGCACATCCAAAGCCTCTTTTTCCTGACAGATGGAGATATAAAATTATAAAATCAAATTAGTTAGATGGCCAAATGCATTAAGAAATAGTTTTAATACTTACAAGAGCTGATAAAATTTCTTCCACTGATCCCTTGGAGAAGCATTTGTTGATAATTTCCAACCTAAAATTACCAAAACATTAGGCCATGCAAGAAAATTTTGGAAGTCCTAAGCTTATTAGAGTGATGTAGTAAGAAACCAGCACCTATTAAAAGCACTAGTTTCTTTCAAGGGTACATCTTGAGAAAATTGATCAATGATGCCACAAACTGTGAAAGGGTCAGAGGTTGCTGACTTAACAAGGGCTTCCTCCAATGCAGCCAATTTCTGTGAACATAAAGATTACTTTCAAAAATTCCATTAATTTGTCTACTCCCTAATATTGATTTTATGTGAACATACTGTCGAATGTACAAAGTGTGTTGCAAGGCCACACACAAGCATTTCAGACCCATCAAGCCTCACACCTGTTAAGCCAACATACTCACCTGAAAATAACAAAATATATATAATGAATCAGTTAAGAAAATATAGGAGGTTTAAGATGGGTTGGATACTTGGATACCAATAGCAGCAGAATGAAAAGGACTTGAGCTTAAATGCAGTCGTAATTTTTTCAAACAAATAAGGTGCAATACTGATTCTAGTTTGGATGTCTGGCTTGTTCTTATAAGATTCCTGTGTCGACTGTTAAAAAACTGTCAAGTGTGTGAGCAGAGATTTGTGTTTGAGCTCATTTTTTTCTAACTTACATGGTACCTGCCATACCAGCTTAGTACCACCCAATGCAGTAAAATAGGGGGTTCATTGAGTGAGGAAGCTGATTGAATCACAGAAGCTAGCTACTATGGGTGTGTTTGGATCACCAAAAATAGCACTAACCATGGATAAGTGTTGCTATTCACACAAAAATGTGATCCAAACACTAAAATATGGGTTTAGTTTTACAGTTTTCTATATATATACTTCATAAGTTGGTAGTTTTCATTTAATGAAAACAGGTGCTTGGCATTTTTTTTGGGGAAAAATTTAGGTTAAGAAAAAGAATCTCCTAATCCAATGTAGTTTAATAATATATAGTGCTATTGTCGAATTGACAGTAGAAGAAAATTACCCAAATAACCAGGGAGCCTTGATAAAAATAAGAGGCACCTATATCAGGAAACAAACCCAGTGCTGTCTCTGGCATTGCAAAAACCTCAAAAAGAGATTAAAGTGTGTTCAGTATCAAGTTTTGTACTAGGATTGTATAGAGTCAAATACCAGGAGGGTAGAGTTCGCTGCAATTTCACCAATATGTTAGCTTCTTTTTCTTTGCAGGCTTATAGGTAATTACCAGCTAGATATCAGTTAAGGAGTTGTAATATATGCCCTTTTCTTGGGGCACATCCCATTATTAGGTATATTAAAATTCAGGTACAAAATGAATGCATAGGTGCCACTGTGTCAGGCAGTATTGTGAACATATGATAGAATACTAAATTATACTTTGCAACATCAGTCTTACCTCCATAAATAGAAAGAGTGCATTCTTACAGGCATCAAAATATCTAATAAAATAAGTGAAAAGGAAATTCTTACTGTTTTCTCCGTAACAACTCGAAATTTTCCATGGATAGACACACCTACTCCACCTCCCATGCAAATCCCATCAAGGAGAGATACCTTCAAAAATGCAATTATACCAACGAGAAGATTAACATAATTAAAGTTACAATAGAAGATGGTTTCTCCTTAAGATCCTGTGCATACCTGAGGTTTGTTGTAAGTAGCTATAATGTAATTTAATGTAAATTCATCCCTGAAAAAATCAGCCCCTACAGTCCAATCAGCTGTTGCAAAGACCAAAAGGCACATTAGAAGTTATGAAATATAGACTATATTTAGGCATAACATATTATACTTATTAGTCAAATAAATACCACGTGCAACTGCTGTCACATCACCTCCAGCACAAAATGCCCTTCCATTACCCTAAAACCAAGTACGTGTTTTTAGTTAGGAATATGTGAAGAATCCTAACTGAAGAAAGATCAGAAAGTTGATTAATAAAGACAAGCTGAGAGCGCAATATAGTACCTTCAATATTAACAACTTTACATTAGGATCCTCTTTAAAGGCCTTGAAATTCTTCAACAACAGAGTAATCTGAGGAAATTTTAAATATTAATATGCGATTAACTGTTTATATAAGGATTACTGTTAGATATTGATGACAGTGATACCATTGTATAAGAAAGCGCATTCAGTTGTCGAGGCCTGTTTAGAATTAATGTCCTTGCAAAACCTTTTTCTTCTACCAGAACCTACAAATGAGCAAGGATAAGTGCATCTACAACAAAAAGAGTGTTATCTGGTACAGAGCAGCCTGTCGACAAAACTAAGGCTTAACACTTGATTTGAGCTATAAATTAATCAGCACAAGAAATGACCCATTAAAGGGGGTCTTTGTTAATGATGCTTAACAACACATATGTGTTGGAAATGAACATATAACATAGTAAGCATGTGCAATTCAGAAGGTCAGCAGGAATGGCTCAACCTATGGCAATGACTTGACAATCACTATGTTATAACTACTACTAGCATTATTTACCATGTGGCAACCGATTGGAACCCTCATTGGAGATACAATAAATGCTTTGGTGTATGCAATTTTATGGAGTTTTTGTTAGAACAAAACTAAATTTGTTTCTAAGAGACTAAATCAAGACCAAAATAATCTATTGCTGCTTATAATCTCAGTAATTCATACTTGGGTTTCTCCTTTAAATTGTCACCGAAAACAAACAGTTGATTCTTAAAGTTCTTGGTAAAACGAATAAATTCTTAAAAGTTACCGGTGAAACTGTGAAAGTACCTGATCACCATCGTTGCCATTTGCTAGCTTAGTCGCCATGAGAGAAACTATAGGGCTTCTCAAAACCTGAGAAAAAAAAAAGAAAAGAAAGACAAACGTGATCCGATAAGAACAAGAGAAGAACGTGATCC
>CAXKVX010000304.1:0-71083 GCA_964058865.1 Eleocharis quinqueflora | reverse complement strand
AATTTTTTTAAGTAGTCATCTTATTTTATTTTGTTTTATAGCTACGATCCTTCAGCACTTCTGGAAACCTTCCTTTTAATTTTAAAATTCATAAGGATTGCAATGATTGGACTAAAACGGGGTCAAATCCATTAAAATTTTAAAATCCCTAATAAACAGAAAAGACAAGCCTAATGAAATTATACATTTGGTGCATGTGATAGGCCAAGAAAGGTATAAATATAATGCTGGTCGTATTTTGTTGATTAAGTCAGCAAAAGCATCTCCTTACTGTTATTCTCATGCTGTTATTCTCATGGGAACATGAACATATATATATATATAGAGTATAGCTAATGTGAAAACGTTTGCACTTCGGCCGAAGTGCAAACGTTTTCACATTAGCCATACTCTATATATATATATATTGCTAAAATGTTGGGTTACCAATCTATAGAATTAGCCAATTAGGCACATACTTCTATGATCAGATTATTATAAATGGTTGTTTTTCTTTTTAATATTATTTTCAAATTATTATATCTCATTCTCATTCTCTACAGAATTTCAATTGGACAGAACTTTTGCCCACATTGTTCATCTTGTACTATTAACAAATTTTTTTTATTAAATTGTCAAAATTATAGATTAGCTTAGTATTACCGAATTAGTTATATTTTAATAATTAGCATTGCAGATGTATTGTGTTAATTAACAGTTATTTTTTTTAATAAGATATTTCGTTGGTTCATCCTTTATTACTTTGTAATTGTGTTTCCCGGAACGGAAGATGTGCCTCTTTGTAGAGAGATGAAATCCAAAATAAATATAGTGTTAATTGTTAATATTTCGTTATGCAATACTTAAAATTTCTTTTAACAATGTTAGTAAAAAGTTTTATAATTGTAACTTATTTCTAAAAATTGACGTGATATGTAATTGTCAAAATGACATATTGAATCTTCAAATAAAATGCTTATCTACTTCTACACTTTTCATATTCCAACTTATAAGAAATAAGAGGATGGATTCAAAATGCCTCTACTTTTTGTGTGTTTCTATTTTGCGTCAAAATTGACATCAAGAGTATATTTTGAACCTCCAAATTTACATCATTAATTACTTTTATAGAAATAATGTAGATTTCAAGACGCAATAAACACACATAAAAATAAAAACATTTGAACTCTCCTCAACAAATAAATTATATATTATGTATTCAACCAACCGTTCAAAACAGTTTCCCCTTTTTTTGATATCAGATGTAGATATCAGATGTGAAGAAGGAGAAAACCATCACCACTTCTAATTTATTTTCTTATTTTCATTGTTGATAACTTGATCTTGATTGGGACCGATACTTATCAGAACCAAATAGAGAGAGAAATAGAAATTGAACTGAACAAAGTGAAAACACAGTTACCTGACCTAGACGTAAAGTAAATACGTATAATAATTTAATTTATGATTCGTATTGTATAAAACAAAATAATATACGCTTTAAATCTTAAATTTGGGCTTAGAAAAAGAAAGATTCAAGAGCAAAGCCCAGATTAGAACGCAAACAGACTTTATTTTACACCTTGTCTTGTACAAACAAAGAAAGAAAAAAGTATATCCGAAGATAGCCCCAGAATTACATTCAACAAATTGTTAGAGAAAAACTAAGAAATACAAGCCCAAATTAGCCCACTTAAACTGAACCCAATTAAATCAGGTGCTTAGTGTGCTCCTACATCTTCACGAAATCAAGATACCTCGCTAATTCTTTATCCGACGAAATCTAAAATTGTCCAATTCTCATTGGGTTATTTGGAAGTTTGAACAGCGAGGCTGTTGGTTAGTCTTTCTTTGATTCTTTCAAGACTTCTTTTTTGTATTTTTGTACCTGAACTGCGTGTCTGTGGTGGATTTCAAGGTCTATCCTTTTGCATTTCTTCGTTTCCATATCAGATTTCTGCTCAGTTCAATGCTATTGAACCTTAAAAAGAGCATCGGAGAATTACTGTGACTTTTCTTATACAAGATCATGTTGATACAACGCCCCAAGTAATTGTTATTTTTGTGTCAGTTACCTACAATATTGTATCAGAAGGCAGGAACAGTATATTAAGGATTCGGGTGTGAATCCCATGATGCAACAGCAAAATCAATACCCACCTCAGCAATCAGGGAGTGCATACTCCACACAGGATCGGATGCGCCAAGCTGATATACACTATCCCGGGGCATCACGGCCTGCGAATGGACAGTGGCTCCGGGACCGGGACCGGGACCATGACTCTGCAAAAGATCCCAATAAGATCACCTCTTACTCTGTTGGATACACTGAAGGTAAGTGATACTATCATACTGTCATACCAGTTGGTCCATTTCATAACTATGGTAAGCTTACAAACTAGTTAGCAGTACTTGGAAAGTTGGCATAATAACATACAACAATAAATATAATAGTTGACAACAAAATTTTCAGTCAAGTTCAATTGCCATAAGAAGCAAGTTGGTATCAGATTCTAATACAATGGCACAAACAATATGAGATTATCCATCGCGTCATTCTTCTTGACTCTGTCAATCCGTTTGACTGTTTTCATTAACAATAAGAATTGTTTCAGTTATTAAATTACAAAACTTACAAGCAGGCAAGCACTAACCAAAGGGCAGGGCTCAGATCGGTGAGGAGAAAAAGGTCCTATGGCCTTTTTGAATTCAAATAAATGCTGACTGAATTTACTAAAAATTTGAGGGGGGCCGTGCCTGTAAATTAGTATAAAATATAAAGAAATCATTGATCAATCACTTTTATCGAGAATATTAGGGGAGTCAGCCCCCCTTCCTCCCTCCACCCCTTAGTATTTTA
Organism: Eleocharis quinqueflora; assembly: GCA_964058865.1. Taxonomy (NCBI): domain Eukaryota; kingdom Viridiplantae; phylum Streptophyta; class Magnoliopsida; order Poales; family Cyperaceae; genus Eleocharis; species Eleocharis quinqueflora. The sequence continues at coordinate 68,244 of CAXKVX010000304.1, read as the reverse complement.
TTGGAAAGCCATCTGCCACAACTGATATGCATAGCACACAAATCTTACTTATCCTATGCAGATTCGCATGTTATGCATATCAGATAGGCCAGATGGCTTATCTAATATTTTTTATCATCAGACCGGGGTCCACGAAGGCTGTGCCGAAGCTGCCTACTGATCGCACCCCTCTTGTTGAGGAGTGAGTGAAATACTTGCAGAGGGGGGCACTTCTTTTATAGGCATTGGAGTGATATGATATTGGCAATTTGCCAATGTGGGACTAATGTCGTGCAACCGGACAGATACATACCCATTTCGTTTATTATTATTATTATTATTATTATTATTATTATTACTATTATTTTTCTTTTAGGGTCTGCTCCCAAGAATTGTAGAGGAGGGGAGGGGAGGGGAGGGGAGGGGACAAAACAACCACTTGCTCCCGAGCTAAAAATGGTGGGAGCGAACGAAGGGGAGACGAGGTGATAGGAGGAGAAATCTTAGTTAATTTTCGTTAGAACTGGTCTCTCCCAATTCGGGGTGTAGAAAACATTCTCCGTCTCCCGATTTTCTTCCCGTCCCTTCCTCTCCCCCGTCTTTTCTCTCCGATTCGGGAGCAGACCCTTAAGGAAAGTGCTCATAGATAGGCTGTGACCGTGGCCTTGATTTAGGAAAAACAAAAATCAAACTCTTGTTATTGTATTTGACCTTAATTAAGCGAATATCACACATGTGAAGTCGAAATTGAAGCAAGGGAAAAACAGAAAATAATTCAAACATTTCAATAGATACTATATATATCTTTTAGTAAAATAATAAAAAAAACATATCTTGTATTTATGTATAATAGCTGCACCAGTATCCTAAATTTTTGGAAATTTCTGTATCGCTGCTGATACGATACCTGCACCCCTATCCGTGCAAAACAGGTATGTACCAATCAGTCCAATTTTCTCTTCACCAAATTTGTGACCAGGGGACAAAAGTAAAATGCTTATTTGTGAATAATCTGATACCCAAACAAATGCTGGTACGGTTACTTAAGTGTTTCCCAGTTATGGTCTGGTTCATACTTCAAAACTTGTACTGGGCATATGCAGCTGCTCTGCCTATCCATATTTCCAGTACTGTGCTCTTCAACTATTTCTATTTATTTATATTTTTTCTTATTAATGATTTGATCCATAGGTCAAGGTAAAGCTGCTTCACATAGTTACATGCAAGAGCCACAGAGAGGTGACTCAAAACATGGAACAGAAAAAGTGGGAAACAACCCAAGGGCAGCGTCAACAAATAATGGTGCATTGAAAGGGGAATACACAGATAATGCAGTCCTTCCACAGACAATTGAAGTGCTGGAGCAGAGATTTTTTGAAGATCTCATGAAACTACTGAAGGAACAGCATGCTGCAGAGGATGCTGAGCTTTCAAGGCACCGTGAGGTACCTTCCACAGCTTTACTATAGATAATCTCTTCTTGTGAGTTGTCAACTTAATCTCTTATTGATGCTATTTTTCTCTTCCTTTTGTTACAGAGGCTAAATGAGATTAATGTGCAGTATCAAGAGAAATTGGTGGCTTTGCGAACAAAGCAAGGGAAAATAAGAGAAGAATTTCTGAGAAAGGAATCTGAGTCCCGCTTCCAACAATACCAGCAGTTCCAAAGCACCAATTCCATGGCCCATTTCCAAAACAACAACCCTCCTTCCCTTACGCCGGGCGGGGCCCACCAAAGTTATCCTTCTGGTGGGTATAGCATGAAGGCAACACAGAGAACGGCAGCATACCATGGTGCATATGGTGCAGAAGCATACCCCGGTTGTTATGGCGGAGATGCGGCACCGAGGGCCCTATATCCTACTTTAGCAATTCAGCATGAATCTGGTGGCAACGCACATGGCCGTGGATTGGAGCCACACTATCGTGGTGGTAGAGCTTATAATGCTAGAGGTAGGCAGCACTAAGTTCTTACTTATATGACCAGGGTGATAGTGTTGTCTTGTATTTTCTTTTTATTTTCTCTTTACTTTGGATTTCAGTAGAAACATTACCCCCGACCTCTCAGTCCTGCCCAACCCAACAAAAAACCTTGTTTTTTCTTAGTGCTTCGAGTTTCCAATTGTGAGGTTTGTATAGGAAGTTGCATGATGGATTCTGCCATGGTGTTGATTAGTATTGGGTAGTCTCTTGCACCATGGTTGGAATTTCTACCAAGTAGGTTAGAGCTCCTGCATATTGTCAATAACTTGAGATAGATCTCATCATTAATAAAATGTAGGATATTCTAAAATTCTCATAGGATGATTCAAAATCAATATGGATCACATCAGATATTTGTTAATGTAATAAATATGAAGATCTGTAGAATATTGTAATTTATTGGTTTGCATTTACATTAGGATCCTTTGAACTTTTAGTGTATTTAGCTTTTGATCTTGTTTGGTATCTGATATACCAACATTCCACTGAATCTCAAGTCCTTTTAATGAAGAGAGAGCACTACTACCGTTAGGTCTTCACAAAACTTCAGCATGAGAAATGATCAAATTACCTTATTTGTAGCATGTTATGATAACATTTTCTTGCAGCAATAGCTCAAATTTGAAGTTTCATCATTAAACCGTTGACTTTGTGCTATTCATGAGGATCTTTTGCTTGTAAAATTTCATGTAAGGAATTAGGGAAACAGAAATCATTGGAGTGGGATCAATTTGCCGAAGAAGAGAAGAATGGCAACGATGCAAAGAGAGCAAACTAACTCTAGTTTAGAAGGAAGAAAAAAAGATGGATGAAATTTGTAACTAGTTTATACTGAGAGGACTTCGCTATGCGAGTGCATGAATAATTTTCTTTATCAAAATATACTTAGTACCTCCATTTAAAGGCTTAGACTGTTAAGCCTAGTAGTCTAGCATCATTTACATTTATTGAAAGAGCAACCATATACTTAGGCCCTTCTTTCAAAGAACTCTCCCATCAACAAGCTATGCTTCGAACCAAACTTCCCTTCCATCTCTGATGAAGGGCTGTCAACCACAGGGCTAACCTCATTTACCACTACATGACTCTTCACCGCTGACTGGTACGGCGTCGCATTTGGATCTGGATAGACTTGTCTGGGGATGACATTTGCTCCAATCTGATTATCTGCCAGGACAATTCGACGGTCAATCGATTCCTGAACAGCTACTGTAGGCTTCTTCTCAGGTTGCAACACCTCCCTGATCTCATCAGAATGAGTTTTGGGGCGGAGTCGGTAGGGGTTGCGATAGGAGAACTGGTGGTAAGGGACAGGAGAGGGGTGAGGCAAGCGAGGCTGAGGTGGTGGAGGTAGGCCTTTCCGGAGGCGATAGGAAGCAGCAGAGCTCGGCGTCGTCGAGGAGGTCGTAAATGGCGGTGGCTGAGGCCAACTGAAGAGTAAGAGCTTTATTACTTAATTGCCACGTCAGCAAAGCAAATTATTTCCATGAAGTCTTACTTTTTAGAAGAGAGAGTGTCGTGAGACGATCAATTTTACTCAATTATTAAATCACGTCATACGTCGTAGTTTATAAACTCTAAAATAAAGTTATTAAATAAGAAACTATATAGTAAAATTGATCTATATTTCTAAAGCTCATTTAGAAATTATCACATGAAATTAGAAACTCTAAGAATTTCAATAATGAAATGCTCTAAAAGAGAAAAGAAGAGGGTAGTTGTTGTTGTCGTTGGGGACTAGCGGAGAGGAGAGGAGGGACCATAGATATTCTCTGATATCACTGTCGGTGTGTATCGACCGTTGAATTAAAGATCAACGATTCAACTGCCATTAAGATTTATGATTTTTTATAATATTAAATCAGGATCGTAATCCAACGATTCAGATTAGCAATAGCGATATCGCTACTCAGAAAAAAAAAAAAACTCTAAAGATCAACCCTCGATCATTTAAGATATGAATCAGAACATTAATTCTTAATCCGACGATTCAGATACAAACTTCTTTTCTGAAGATCAAAATTTCTCTTCAGTAAATTTCGTTTCAAGGTCTCAAAGGATATGGTTCCAAAAGAGGAAACGTTTCAAATTTCAAATGTCAATGGGCTGGAAAAAGGCTTTATGGGCTATTCATTCCTCTTCAATCTTCATGCATTATTGGGCTAGGTATCAATTTCCGCTTTTTACCGGAACCTAGAAATATTATAGACCGGAATTTTACTCCCAGGCAGCAACTGACAAAATCAAATTTGTTTATCAAGTAACTTTTTCATTTAAATTAATCATATTTTTCTGTTTCTAGAATTTAATCCGGTGGAGTAGCAATAAAAAGTATTTTTTAAAATTAGTAAAGAAAACAATCTTTTGCAACCGTAGAGACATATATGTTGGCACTGGCGAATCTAGTATAGTTTAGGAGTACGAATTGTAAAATTGTACATAGATCAAATGAAATTTAAAAATTGTGTCTAATTTTGAATTATTCATAATTAGTACTTTAATCAACTTGACAATTAACATCATAACGTTAGTGTTTTTAATCTTAAAAGAACATCACATGAATTGAATTCAACATTTAGCACTTGATCAATACTAATTAGTATACATTGTTTAGATTTTCATGATTCTCAATTAGTGTTACAAGTATCTAGCTTATCAGATTCTTTTTCAGTGTGCATCAAGGATGCATAAACTTCATAAGCAATGTAAGATGTTGGTGCAAAATTTGAAAAGTTCCTCCACAAGTCGTTTAATTACTCATAATTATTTAATGTTAACCCGAGATCATTTATTTTTATTATGCAAAATTGTGACAAAATGACTTCAATATGAATTAATTCTCCTTAATTTCCTCTCTTATTTATTTTGAAATATTAAAAAGAATCTATTCGGTAGTGTTGATAATAGAAGTTATGCAAAATTTTCAAAATATGAAGTTATGTAGGGTCGTTTCGATTTATCTTCATCGATTTGACTTTCTAAGTATTACTATATTTTACATATATTACTTTTGTTAATATTTAAAACAAATTCATTATTTATTATTTATTATATTATCATTATTTATATCGACCTTTTCCATTATTTGAATTGTATTTTATTTCTAACATATTCAAATTGTTGGAGCTAAAGAGTTTGTTGTCGTTATTGCAAAACATATTTTTTATTTTGGTATTCAAAATTTTTGGCGAAAATGTATGTTTTGTAAGTCATTTGTGTCTACTTCTGATCAAAATCTTGAATCTGCTACTGTATGTTGATATCATCTATAAATACATTGCAGAACCTTGCATGTCACTTAAAAAAATGGCAAACTTTAAAAGACTTTAAATAATGGGTGATGAATATAGTTCGTAATAAGTACCTACAAATTATTTTTATTTTTGACTTAATTAATAATTAAAGAGGCAGCAACTAAATGATAAAAATAAAAAGTTTATTGGAGTAAATTGATGTAGGAAGAGTAACAGAATGTGATACAAAAAAAAATATAGAGTCAGACTATTTGCAAAAAAAAATTGATTCATTGTCCGTGAGATTACAACACACATTCACAAACAAATTAGAAAATAAATTTGAAAAAACCTCTAAAAATAATTCCTAGCAGAGCTTGAATCTCAAACATCTTTCATGAAAATTTTGTACTTCACCACAACACTAGATATAACTTGACATAATTTGCAATTTTTTCAACTAATGGTCCCTTACAAACTCAAACGGGTAGACACGACCAATAATCAAGCTCCCTCGCCACATGCAATTTTTCAATGGGAACAAAGGATAAATAAGAGAAGACAAAACTCAATAACAAACAATAAGTTTCGTAACACTCTAAACACACCAAATTAAATTAAGATGATGTAGATTTTAGATGTAGATTTTAGATTAAAAGTATTGCTATGAAAAAACTCAATATCACTCAAAAGATCTTAATTTTACAGTCAAAGAAAGAGATGATAGAAACGTTCAATTAACTCTAATTTATGATAGAAATTGGTAATGATTGTTTGAATGATATGTGTAAGGCCCCCTAAAATGTTCATTTATTAATTATTTAACTTAAATTAATATAGTTGGTAATGAATAGTTCAAAATACCAAGCACATCTTATTTGTTCTTCCAACGATTGTAATTGTTGTTAACAGTTGATCCAAGGTACGAAATTTTATTAATTTGACGATGTTCTCTTTCGAAAAAAAATTTGCAAATAATTTAGTATATTTGTACGATTTGTCAAATTTTTTTGCAAAATAATTATGTATATTTAAAAATTTATGATTTTGCCTTTTTGAATTTTTTTTATAAATCTTGTCCTCCCGACAAAAATTCTGAATTCTCTTCTAAATTTTCTGTTACTGTTAGATTCAACTGTTACCGAATAATAATTCAAGTTGAAATAATACCCGTTTTCAATGGTAGTTTATATCGATTATTTAATGACTTAATTTCCTGTGGAAAGCTACCAATAAGCGATCCAACTGTTATAACCATTGTCAACGGTTGATTTATGTGCATGGTTTTGATTATTTTAACTTCAATTCTTAGACCAAACTATTTACTAATTTAAATAAATAATATAGTTATTTTAATTATATTCATATATATGTTAGGTGGTCATTGTTATTATTTTTTCGTTGAAAATATTATACTATTGATCCCGATAGCAAATATCGAGTCGAGAAGATAAGTGTTACTAAGGGACAGGAGGGTTATTCCGACTCAAGTCTTGCCGAGTCGAGAGAAAGATAATTAATACAAAATTACAAAAAGGGGAGAGACCGAAAATAAAGTAGCTAATTGTAAGCTCAGACTCATCTTTTTTTTGTCATTGTCTGTCTATTTATAGGCCCAGTAATTCAGACGGAAACGAATCCTTAGTTCAGACGAGTCATTTTTCTGTCACCGCTTTCAGGTCGTGATGGGGCCATATGCAGGAGCGGATCTAGTGTATGCCTAGGGGGCAAGTGCCCGTCTAGAAAAAGACTGCAAAATAATATTGTGTATTTATATGATTTATCAAATTTTAAAAAAAATAATTATGTATATTTAGAAATGTGCATCATTTTGTTTCTTAGAAAAAATATATAAATCTTCTTTTCCTCCTTACGAAAATCTTGAATCCAGCTCTGATCATATGTTATTATAGTCTCTTCTTTAGATTTATACGAACCGATTGTAATGAATAGTGAGGTCCTATCAACTATGTACTCTTCAAATGTACTTGTAACATTTTCTATTCGCTATAGTATCAAGTGGAAGTTGTAGATTGGTCTTTTAATCTCTCTCTATGAAAACCACCACCGAATCACGATCCAGCAGACACAGAATAATATTCTTTGAATCCATCTTACGATACATTGACAACGCAATCCTCAAAATCATAACAAAGGTTTTAACGGTTGGCCTTGTGCTTGATTATTATTATTATTATTGTTAAAGCAATGATATGATAATATACATAATATATTATTTTACGTATTATGCGATTATTAATTTGTTTAATAAATTGAGATTTAAATTGTTAAATAAATTTTTTATAATAAAATTTTGTAAGAAATTAAATTTTGATATGAAAAAATTATTGAGCAACTTTTTTGACCCAGAAGTGGGGATTTCCCACTTATTTCATTGAAATATTAAACTGAGTCTTACCGAATCCTAAGAGAGCTAATTAACTACTAATTTGCTAATGCCCTTAAAAAGTCTATCTTTCTATTCATGTTTCCCTAACTCAAAAAAACCATCGTAATATTTCTTTACCATTCTTTTGCCATCTTCTGATACATGTACCTGTCTTTTTACCACAACCTGTTTTTATCAACATACAAATCATCACAAAATAACCTAAGTGCTTTCGTAGTTGCAAACAAAAAAAACCTGTTTTTTCACTCTCTCACATAAGAACAAAACAACAACTACTAAGCTTCGGTAAAACCAAAATGACTTGAAGCAACATTTATCTTCACCTCCCACCTTCTCACAGACTTGGATTGGAATCAAAAGAAAACGGAGAGTGTCCTTTATCACTCGGTGGCACCTCCATACCTGTAAGATACACCTTTTTTGGTGCAACCTCTGTATCTGATACCTCTTCATTCAGGATTTTCGTCAGAAGAGGACAAGATTTATAATTTTTTTCAGGGGAGGGCAAAATAACACAGATTTTCAAATATACATGGTTATTTCGCAAAAAAATTTGACAAATCGCACAAATACATTAAATTATTTTGTAAATTTTTTTTTTCAGGATGGAGCAAGTGCCCCACCCTGAGACTTACTGCATCCGCCCCTATCTTCATCCTCTATTTCATTTAAATTATATTGAACAATTTAAATCTCAATTTTTTAAACATATTAAATATACATAATCTTATAGTACGAAAGAAAATATACTATGTATATTATCATATCACTGCACATATTATTATTATTTTCCACGAGCCAGTAACAGCCTAAGTAAAGAGAACACGCCTCCTGATTTCATCGATGATACCGAGACTAAAAATCTAAAATAGAAGTATAGAACTCAGATCCCGTCTTCTTACTAAATATATATAAAAAAATTGGAAGTTGATAACAGTTACAAAGTGAACGACAGCTTGGCAGCTTGCACAAAAAAGTAATAAAAAAGATAATAGATAATTTTTTCTTTGTTGTAGTGTCGCTAGCATGACTCCGTAAGCAGGAACGGTGTAGCACAGTATTTGAACCGTTCAATTTTCACTGTTTGAATCAAGATTCGTGCCAAAATATAAAGGCCTCTCTGATTTTCATCGCTAACAATTGATCGCGAAATTGACGGTCGATCCGGACCGTCCATTTGCTGTAGCGCGCTACTGCACTACAGCAGATCCGGGGTCCGTACGCAGTGGAACTCTTATTGATACGCACCAGGATGGTTTGTTTGGTTTGATCTCCTACTAAGCTGCTCCCCAACCACATCAAATAATTTGTTAACCTTTTCTTTTTACACCGAAATCTCATGTTCTAAGCGACTATTGTCAGTGACAGAAAGGTTATATACCTAGTGTAGTCTACATTTGAGAAGTAACAGAGCTATTAATGTACTCAACTGCGACAAGACTCCAGCTTTTAATGAAACTTTTGCACGAAGGGACAGAGAAATAACTTTTTTTACATATAAGACCAAGTGCACCCTAAAAATTCACATAAAACCAAAGATGCAACTAATACTTGCGTCTCTAAATTTTTTAGAGGTGCAAATAATAAATTGTAAAACATCTACTGCAATCTTAAGAAAAATGCACGAAAGTTGAAAAAATTTGAAAAAAGTTAGAGGCGCAAGTAATACTTGCGCTCTTGACTCTCTGTAAAATTTTCAAAATGTCTTTGATCCGTTAAAAAAAATGTTCTATCTCTATGAAAATTTTCCGCTTTTAATGATCCAATTTCCCTCCGTTTTGATTTCCGTACAGATGTCTAGTTTTGTCTTTTTTTTGGATTCATTTCATTGCTCGTAGGCTTACAACACACACCCATAAATAAATTAGAAAATAAATTTGAAAACCCCCCTAAAATTGCTTCTGCCGAGACTTGAACTCCAAACCTCCCCCATGGAGATCTTATGTCTTACCACTACACTAGATAGGGCTTGACTGTCTAGTTCTGTCTAATAGTGGTTTTCTAGTTTACAATAAGAGAAGAGCAATGCTATTTAATTATGAGGAAAATTTTCATAGAAGGTCACTGAACAAATATTTTCAACGGATAGGATAAAAACATCTTAAAAATTTCACAGAGAATCAAGGGCGCAAGTAATTTCCCAACTCCCGTTCATTTCTCTTAAGATTACAGTACAAAATTTATACTTTAGAGAGACAACTAATACGTGCGCCCTCAAAAAAGCTTAGGGGCGCAAGCACCTTGGCCTTTGTGATATTTTTAGGGAGCAGTTGGCCCTAGCTGTTAAAAAAATATTTCTTTGATCCTTTATGTAAAAATTTCTAATTATGAAGGAACAAATTTCATAATGTATCTAACTTTGAAACAAATTCAAAGTAATAGTTTAAGACTCTCTAAAATGTTTACAAATGATCGATGTAGGAACTATGAGCGCTATTGTTAGTCGTGCTTCTAAGAAGTTGAAATAATTGTGAAATTTTCAGAAAAGTCATGGTTGAAATTCATTTAAAAATGCTATTGTTAATCACTCCGTTATTTTCCAAAAATTTGGAAAAACGAATAAGTAGAAAATAGAAAAGAAATAAAACAATCGAAGGAATTTAGGAGTGTTATTGTTAATAGCGTTTCGGTCATTTGTGAACTTTTTGGAAAATTTTAGACTATTATTTTTAACCTGATTTGATCCGTTATAAAAATTTTCCTTATACCGGACAGGCCAACGCCAACGCTTTGAATCTGTATCATCTTAAATGGTCAGAAATTTTTAGAAAAAAATAGACAATTTTATTAAGTTAATAGTTTGATACTGTAAAAACATGATAGCAATTAGTGTACGAATATATAAAAAACATCGTAGCAAGAATCAGCGACGAACATACGAATTCCAACGCTCATGTGAGCCCACTGAAACAGAATCCGTACCGATTATAATAAAAGACCGTTTTATGGGCTGCGTCCACTCAGAAGCTCTCTTCATTCGATCTCCATCTCCCATTCTCCCCCCACAAACACCTCTTAAATTCTCTCTCTGCCTCACGATTTCAGTGAGCAGAGATTCGTTTTCTCTCTCTTCACTGCTCTCTCTCTCCGTTCTTAAATATTTTGCTCCGATTTAGGTTCGAACTACTTTGATCTGTAATTACTTTTGGTTGATACGATAGTTCGAGAGAGATGAAGGTGACACTGGTTTCGCGTAGCGGCCGTGAGGTAGTCAAAGGCGGAATCGAGCTCGATGAATTAGTAAGTTTATTGTTTTGTGTTTTTATTTGCCAATTTTGGGTTAATTTCTTTTCTTCTTTTTAGTCGGGGAGTTGAGTTGGTTGCAACTGATTGATTTTACTGGTTTGGCGTGGTCACAGGCAACCGTGAAGGATCTTCAGGAGGCCATCCATGCTCGAAGTAAGTACAAGTACTGGAAAAATTGTAAAGGATCAAATTTCTAATTTCTTCTTCCTTTTGTTTTGGTGACTAACAAACTATTTGCTTTTAGAAACCGTAGTTTTGCCAAAATATTGAGTAAATCTGGCTTTCTATTAATTTGGTTTGTTATATACTTAAAAGTTTAAACTTATTGTTTACAATTTGGGTTCCCGACGGTATGTCGTTAACTAGACTCTGACACTACTAATTTTGATTGGGAGAAGTTATTTCTTCCTTAATACATAAACCCTGATCAACTGTAATATCAGTATGGTATCTGGTACTGAATTTATTTGCCTATGAACTAAGTGATAGTTTTATTCTGAGGTTATTGAAAAGATTGGTAAGTTCTCGTGATTTATTTTAATGTCATCCAATGGAAAGGTCATTGTTGCTACTTTTGTTACTCCCAGAGATTCATTCATTAGATTAACCATGTTATTTTTCAGATAGCAACTTTTTGCAAATTTTAGGGAATTATCCCAAGAAAAACTTATATTTAGAAAGTTATTCCAAGCACTAAAAGAATTTATTCGCTGAACATTTTTTGACCATCTGTGCATGCACACGGTTTTTCATTATCTCACTTTTGTACACTTTTCATATTTGACAGCCAAGAAATACTATCCCTCTAGACAGAGGCTAACTTTACCGACAAAACCAGGCGTGTCAGCCAAACCCACAGTTCTCAATCCGAAATCCAAGCTCTTGGACTACTGTGAGAAGGGTAATTCTGACAATTTAACTGTGCTATTCAAAGATTTGGGCCGACAAGTTTTATACAGCACTCTCTTCTTCTTCGAGTACTTGGGCCCTTTGGTCATCTACCCCCTCTTCTACTACCTTCCTCTTTACAAATACTTCGGGTATGAAGATACTAAACGTACCATCTACCCAGTACAGACCTATGCCATGTACTACTGGTGCCTCCATTACTCCAAGAGAATTCTTGAGACCTTTTTTGTGCACCGGTTCAGCCATGCCACCTCACCTATCTCCAATGTATTTCGCAACTGCTTATATTACTGGTCCTTTGGTGCATATATTGCATATTATGTGAACCACCCACTCTACACACCCGTGGATGAGAATCAGTGGAAAATTGGGTTTGCATTCGGCTTGCTCTGCCAGTTGTCGAACTTCTACTGCCACATTATTCTGAGGAATCTCAGAAGCCCCAGCGGTAATGGGGGCTACCAGATACCAAAAGGTTTTCTGTTCAATATTGTCACTTGTGCTAATTACACAACAGAGATATACCAGTGGCTGGGGTTCAACATTGCTACACAGACAGTTGCAGGGTATGTTTTTCTTGTGGTTGCTGCTGCGATCATGACAAACTGGGCCAATGGGAAGCACCGTCGTCTCAGAAAGGTAAGAAAGAAAAGTTCTTTGGTTCGCATTTTTTTTTTCTCTATTTTTGTATAGTGCTTGACTACCCATATTGATTCAAAACCTGGCTGTTTGTGACATGTTCAATAAACGCACAAGGGACACACCAACTGGGTTGTTACTGATTGCCCGTAGTTTCAACTTCTTTTTGGTACACGAATAGTTGTGTGGTTTCTCTGCCCAATCAGAACATGCCAGATTTGCCCTATGGCACTGACTTACAACTGTCACCCTGCAAAACCATTAAATGCACATTTACCTTTCTGAAGATGAAATGGACCAAGCCTGGCAAGAAACATAGGAAGTGTTACATTATCCCAAAAGAACTGTTAGTTAATAACCTATAATGCAACCACACTCCGTAGCCAATCTAATTGAAAGATGCGTGAATCACACCCCTTGTTCCTCCATTTCTCTGGCATAAATAATGAGGCGATGCTAATTGGCCAGTTCTAGGGAGAAAAAGACAAAAACACAAATACATTGTTTTGTTTGATTTATCCAGGTTTTGTATTACGTGAGGTTCTGAAAGTTCTTTGAAACAATTAACAACCTGGAACATTTTTTTGTGTGTGTTTTAAATGCAGATATTTGATGGGAAAGAAGGCAAACCGAAATACCCCAGACGCTGGGTTATTCTCCCTCCTTTCTACTAAGAATCTAGTGCCTTTGGTTGCTCTGCTACTTTTATTTTTAGTTTCTTTTGTTTATATGCTTCTCCTCTGTATGTTCTCCAAGATGGGTTCTGTTCCAGAAGTTGGCGCTCTTGGGTTGCATTATTTTGGTAGCTTTAAGGCTTTTTCATACTGGGCTGTTGAACTTTGGTAAAGACTAAAGACTAGTCTCTCTTCTAGACTTCTAGTTAATCATTTTGTTTTCAATTTATGGTGCTCCTTTTAGTTAGTGTAGTGTGTGATTGTGATGGCTCTTTGCTACCGTTATCTAAAGCGTGTTAATTGATTGGAGGCTGTTCAAAATCTGTATTTTACTGAACATGTTGGTATAGATTCGTTGAATTTGGTTGTAGTATAAGATTATCTATGTAAATCCAATCAACTATGACAACCGTAATTAATTGTCGTGCACTTGACATCTTCACTTCTTCAGCGATCAAACGATGTGCTTTTTCGTACTTGGTCCACTTAAAACCTTGTCTAAACCTTGTCTAAATTCTAATACTAATGTGGAGACATGGTCAATATCTCTTAACAAACATCAATTTCAGGTGAAAAAATGTTCAATGTTTCTTAATTTTACATATTAATTACAGGACTAGCAAAAAGTAAAATGAAATTTACTTTGGACAACAAAAATTAAGAATATGAAGAGAATCTAGTAAAATGATGACTATAATAGTAAAAAAATAAAAAATGTAAAATTCAGTTTTCAAAATTTTTTATTATAAAGATTATATTAAATTAATTTGAATTAGTTGTTGATATTCAAAATATGAATGCAGCTATTCTTGAAAAATGTTTGAAGACTTCAGCTGTAAGTACAAATATATTTTAAATACAAAATTTATATTAAGTTGTGTGTTATATAAGTAACTTATTTATTTGTTTGATAGAATCAGTCACTCCTAATCTGTCGTTAATTTCTAGATTATGACATATAGACAGAGAGAAACAAGAACTGAATGTGAATGCAAAGAGTTTCTGTTCCAACGACTGTTGTGCCACCATGGTTGGTACCTAAACTGGTATTGCTTCGTATGTCTTTGTAATAACTCAACTTCTACTAATTATTTTTTGTCCATTTCAGGATAACACTATGATCTGAAAAAGTCGTCTCACTATTGTTGGATTTTATAATTATACGGATCATATGAGACGTCATATAAAATGATAAGTTTTATGAACATAATGTGTTATATAATTATATATCAATAATATCTATAATCAAGTGATTTATAAAGTATATTTAATATGAATATAAAGTATTATAGAAATAGATTCTTTAATGTGCAGAAAGAGCAACGATAATGGAACATGGTATCACTTTCACATCTTTTACGATTCTCTCAAGTGGTCTCGGAATATAAATTAAGATTTATCAACTATTCCCCTAGATGCTTTATGCCTTCATGAGGTTTTTTAGAAGACAAATAACTACAATTGTAATGGGTTCAATTTTATTTGATTGAAGAACAAAGCAATATAACCGTGTCCATGATAATTCAAATCAAATGAGATCGTTTCCGAGCAAATCCGCTTAAAGTACCTAAAATAATCAAGTTCTAAGTCAACATAGGCCTGTAGGAAGCGGCACCCACGTCACCATATGCTTGACGCCGCTGCAAGTCCGCTCCACCGATGCACACCGCATGACACTGCATGACGCCGCTCCCCTGCTCCACGCCTTCACGCTTCACGCTCCAAGACGCATGACGCAGCTGCAATATGCATGACGTCACTCTGCCACGTCACCATCCGCTTTCGTGACGCTGCCCCGCTGTTGCAAGCCGCATGACGTCGCTCCGCCGCTACACGCCTCATGATGCCGCTGCCGGCCGCATAACGCCGCTCCGCCACTTCACGCTTCACACTCCAAGTCGCATGACATCGCTGCAATTTGCATGACACCACTCTGCCGCGTGACGTCGCATGACACTACATGACGTTGCTCCGCCGCTACACACCGCTACGCGACTTCACGCTTTACACTGCTACGCGACTTCACGCTTCACACTCCAAGTCGTACGATGCCATTGCAATCCGCATGACACCGCTCTGCTGCTACACACCGCACGACCTCGCTCCGCCGCTTTATGAAAAATACTTTAGTAAATTTTGTTTTCTACTACTTAATTTTCTTTCGTTGTTGTGCACGAACACGATTACTAGTTACTTTATAAAGCAACCACACGAACATGATCCAACTACTAACCTTGCTAACCCAACCAATTGACGGGTTAGCGGATTAGCAACTATTTGGCACTAATTCAAAATAGCTAAAACATGTTTGGATCGTTTTGAAGTTCAGAATAACATCTATTCTCGAGTTTGTGCTATCCTTGGGTGATCCAAACGCACCCTAAAAACAAAGCTACATGAGTTCAAGGTTCTATCAGCATACGAGTAGTATACTAATAGCAGTATAGGCGTTCTATACTGATATCAATAAAACAATACTTTTGACCTTTCAACCAGAGCACAACCTATTACATCTTACTAACATACTCAAATATTTCAAACAAACTAGCTGTCCTTGTCTTTAACATCCAAAATACATCTACAAAAAGTGACTTTAACCACTAATACTATTACTCTAGTGAAATAACACATGTCGTATCCACTACTCATTACTTTCCTCTTCATTGGTAGAGTCAAGCAAATCTTCATCTTCCTCTCATCCCATCAGTTGGTCTTGTATAACCAGCTGATTATTTGACTGTTATCTAAACATTTGAGCTACTTCACTTGAACGTCATGTCCAATAATATACTAAGTTCAATATAATGGTAAATATCATATAGCTACTCTTACCCTTTTCATTATTAAATATAATCTTATTCCTTTCATTCTATATAATTCAAATTACTGCAGCTAATAGTGTACTCCATTTTTAAAATTCTTGTTGCTTCAAGAATAGTAAATATATCCACATATTATCTATATTATCAGTTTTTAATCTTTTGTTTATTGGTAAAACTTCATTAATTATTTTCCAAAATATTTTACTAATATTACACTTTAGAATTAAGTGTTCAATAGATTTTGCCCCACCACATAGTACACATTGACTATCTACTGTCATCCTTCTTTTGATTAAATTATTTTAGTTAGAAGTCTATTTTTCAATGCCAACCACATACATAATTATCAGTTCAAGCAAATAGTTTATTTTTCAATATTTGATGAAGAGGTGAAATTACGAGTGAAATCTAATATAATCATGACGCAACATTTGCATCATTGGTCATTTTTAGAGTGTGAATGAACAGTATTTTCACTGTTTATCGCTATAGTAAAATCACTGCTTTTATTTTTCTCATCTCTTTTTATTTTATTTTCTTCGCGCGAAAGTTTGACTAGTATTTTTTTATTGATGCTCTAATTTAAATTCAATATAAATTTTACTGTTGTAATACAAAATTATAAAATTTAATTTCTTCGTACGGAACACGAGCCTATTTAACTATTTCGTATCATCCGTACGAGCCTATTTAACTAGTTTCATATAGTGTTATGCTCTCGGGTCGGGTCGGGACCCGAGAGCAAACGGGTGTCTCGGGTTCGGGTGTCTCGGGTCTACACGGGTTTGCACGGGTCGGGTGTCTCGGGTCGGGTTGGGAGGGACGGGGAAAACCCGCCCTAGCACCCGTCGGGTGTCTCGGGTCGGGTCGGACGGGTCGGGTCTCGGGTTTAGGGGTAAAATCAGAAAAATTCAAAAAATTCAGAAAATTAGTAAAAAAAATCAAAAAAATCATAAAAAATTCATAAAAATAGATAAAAAATTCAAAAAAAATATATGTAAAGATATATTTTAAATACTCCAAAAAAATATAAAATACATAAAGATATATTTATTTTAAAAATGACAAAAAATTCATAAAATAGGCAAAAAATTCATAAAATGGGCAAAAAATTCATAAAATAGGCGAAAATTTTACAAAAATAGGCAAAAAATTCAAAAAAAATATATGTAAATATATATTCAAAAAATTAAAAAAAAATATAAATATATTTAAAAACATATTTATAAATTATAATATGTAAAGATATATTTATATTTGAAGACATAAAGATGGCGCATTTGAAAATACATAAAGATATGTCTAAAATACATAAAGATATATTTATATTTAAATATAAATAATCCGAGTTGAAATATTTATATTCAAACATATATACATTTTTTTTTATACTCGGAATATGAAAACATATTTAAAAAATATTTTTTTACCTAAATATGTTTATATTTATATACAATATGTTTTTAAAAATATGTTTTACATATTTACATTTTTTTTGCCTATTTATATATTTAAATATTTAAATATATTTAAACAATTTAAACATATTTAGACATATGTAAACATATTAACATGTTGAATTAAAAAGTTTTATTCGAAATAAAAAATATGCAACTATTTTTCAATAATTAGATTCCAAAAATTTTATAAAAAAAAAGTTACTCTCCTCCTTTATTCCGGGCTTGAGACCGGCTATGTTACTAATTTACCATGTTAAAAAAATAACATAGGCGGAGTTCTAACTTTTTTTTTTGTTAGTAAATATTTAGATGAAGTATAATAATATTGAATAATTAGAAAAAAATTAAGGAGTGCATATATAATACAAAACCTATATTTGTAGATGGCGCATTTGTTCAATATACCAAAGCGGATTTTCTCCATCGGGATCACACTCATCGTCGGACTCAACATCCGTGTCGTCGGTACTCGTCCCTTGAACATTTGGATTTGGATATTCACTTGCGGGAACTAACATAAGTTGGTTTCGATCATCCGCATCAATCCAATCTTTTAGGCATACAAGACGCTCGAAAACTTTTGGCCCCAACCGGCTCCTTTTTATTGATAATAAAAAATAAGTGACAAATTTAATAATTATAAAAATCAATAAGAATTAAAAAAATTATACCTTCTATCGGTAAGAATCCTATTTGCCGAACTAAAACAAGATTCGGAAGGCACCGTTGACATGGGAATAGCGAATATGTCACGAGCCATAATAGATAGAGTAGGAAAAATATTTGCATTTTTCTTCCAATAATCTAGAACGTCGACTCCCTCCGGCGCCCCCAGTAATGCAAGATAGCTTTGTAATTCATTTGTGTTAGTTGGCATCACACTATCATCGTCATCTAACTCAAGTAACAACGCACTTCGGCTATTAGACCTATTAAAATATACATAGTAAATAAAATATATATAGTAAATAAAATATATATAGTAATAAAATAAATAGTAAATAAAATTTTAGTTTTAAAAATATATACCTAAAGCTCGTAGAGGGCGTAGGTTGTGCGGTACTTCTTTGATTGGTGTATTGAGCAAACATTGCTTCAATCAAAGCTCGTATTTCGGGCTCCTCGTGTCCTCTCGGTAAATCTAAATAAGTCTTGTATTTTCTTACCATTCTTACCGTGTAATGTAACTTGTATGTCGGATGGAGGACATTTGCAACAATTGTCACTTTTGGTACTTCTTCCCAATATTTTAGAAATTTCTCCTTCATAGCTTCTACAATTGGAGCGAGAGACGGGTTGGAAATTTGTCCTACAATTCAAAAAAATATGTAAGTATATAAAAATTCGAATTATATTACATATAAGTTAAATAAGTTAAAATCTGAATTAAAAAAAAATATAAGTTAAATAAAAAAAATATATACCTTTCATTTCGTCATACACTTTGGCGATGAATAAGAGGTGGTGAAGCAACTCATGCGCGGTTGGTGTATACGAGCAAGACAACTTAACCATCGCCTTGAAAAAAGCTTCAAGAAAATCCATTAAATGAACTAATTGGTTCCACTCACTCGGGGATAGCATCATAGTCAATCCTTCGGGCGAGGAGCTCAATTGTTCATCGATAGCATCTCGGTAATTAAGACATCGAGCTAACATTCTATAAGTTGAATTCCAACGGGTATCAACATCCCATGGCACACTCAACTTACTCAAATTCAACCTTTGACATAAAGAATGAAATTGTTGTTTTCTTATATTATTAGAATAAATAAAAGTAAGACTCTCTTTAAATTTTTTTATCAAACGATCAACCTCGGGTGTTTTAAGTCCCGACTTTACCGTGAGGTTAAGGATATGACAAGCACATTTTTGGTGAAACATAACCCCATCCATAATTGGGTTTAGGGAACGGATCAAATATTCCACCGCTTTAATATTATTGCTTGCATTATCAAAAGAAACGGAAGAGACTTTATTTTCTAAATCGGTTTTTAAATTATATTCTCTTAAAACACTCATAATTGCTTGAAAAATTACTTCCGCGGTGTGCGGACTTTCTAATACGCGAAAACTAATAACTCTTTTTTGTAAATTCCATGCATCATCAATATAATGTGCGGTAATACAAGAATAAGAAAGACCATGCTTACCGGCGGTCCAAATGTCGGATGTAATTGCAACCTTGAATGGTGCGGTTGCAAATATGGCACACAATTCATTTTTTCCCTCAAGATATTGCCTCTTGAGTTCTTTGGTCATTTTTTTATAGTGGAACGGTTTGAACATTGGTATACCGCAACCTCTAACCATCAAACGGGCAAAACTCATACAACCACCCATTCTAATTGGTTGTTCTTTTTTGGTGATATACCGGGCGAACTCACTCAACATTCTTTTTTCGTCATATCTTACGTGAGTTCTTGAACCATCAACATTAATTAAGGTTTGGACGGGTAAACGGTCCGCATGTTCTTGTGGTTCTTCTTTAGCTAGTACATGTTTATCGGCATGTCTACTAAATGAGTTGGTACCATTTTTGCCCGTATAAAAATATTCGGCTTTACATTTGCGTACCTTACATCTTCCGCTAATCAAAAATCCCTTCTCATTGAACGTCATCTCGAAGTAACGCCAAAATTCCGCGTTGTATTTTGGTTTCTTTTCAACCTTTCTTTTTTTAGAAGCCGACGGCCTCGTCTCATCGACCGAAGGTTCTTCTTGAATTTCAACGTCATCGGAAGTGGTGGGCCTGGTGGCATTAACGGTTGTGCTAGAACCACCCGCACCGGAGCTTGAATAGTTGTGCGGAGATGTTTGAGGATTATAATTAAGGTCTTGTGTAAATTGTGGTGTTCCTTGAAAATATGTTGGAGGGAAATTATGATTTTGTGGATTTTGTGGATAATTAAATTGAGGAAAATTGGGATTTTGTGGATAAGTAGGGGGAGGGAAATTGGGATTATGTGGATAATTGGGATTTGGTTGAAAATTGAGATTTGGTTGAAAATTGGGATTTGGTGTCGGATAATCACCGAAGAGAGCATCACTTAATCGTCGTGTAACTTCACCCACGTTTCCATCAAACATGTTTTGAGGGTTGTTAGATGGAGATGCCATTTTTCACTACAAAAAAAAATACGAATTTAAAAAAAAAATAAGCAAGTTTCATTCCAACATAAAAAAAAACCGAATTTTAGTAACATTTTTTTAGTAACAATCAATTTAGTTAATATTTTAGTAACATTAAAAAATATAATCAATTTTAGCAACATTAAAAAATATATTATTTCAATACAATCAATTTTAGTAACATTTTTTAATAAGCAAGTAACATTTTTTTAATATAACATTTTTTTGAACAATTTTTTCAATTTCGAATTTAAAAGTATATTGAAAATGAATATTATGCAAAAAAATTTAGTTAACAATATGAAAATGTTATGCAAATGATAAAAAAAGCATATTGAAAATGAATATTATGCAAACTATTTTAGTTATGCAAACTATTAAAAAAATATAACAATTCAAATATGAAAAACGATAAAAAATATATTATTCCATGAATGTTATACAAAAAATTTTAGTTAACATTTTTTATACAATAATACAAATGATAAAAAAGTATATTATTCCAAATTCCAATAGAAATAATTTTAGACTATTTTTTTTTTGGATTTTTTTGGAATAAACGAATTTAAATTGAGTATAAAAAAAATTAACAGCTTTAGAATAAGGGAATATGAGAGTTTGAGTGTAGAGAGTATGAGAGAATTGAAGAAATAGATAGTTTGTTTGGTGATTTAATTGAAATGGGGTATGGATGTATAAATAAGGGTGCAAAATGGGGTAATTGGCTACTAGCCGTTATATGGGGGTCGGGTCTCGGGTCCCGCTCGGGTCATCTCGGGTCACCCGTTGGTAACTTTGAAAATTGATGGAGGGAATAAATTCAAAAAAAAACCAACGGTAAAAAAAAAAAAAAAAATTCGAAAATTGCTACAGTAACTCGGGTCGGGTCGGGTCGGGTGCTACAGTGCACGGGTTTGAACGGGTCGGGTTTGCTCGGATTTGGAGCGTTTTAATTGGTGGAAACCCTTCCTTGGACCCGACCCGAGCAACCCGCACGGGTTTGACCCGAGTTGCTACTCGGGCGGGTCGGGTCCCTTCGGGTCACGGGTTTGGCGGGTCAGGCGGGCCCCTCTCGGGTTATGTCATAACACTAGTTTCATATCAGTCCCATAGGCCTAAGCAAATGGCTCACCGAACTGTTATGAACAAATTTTGTTAGGGGGACCCACAATTCCATCATAGAGGTATGCCTGAAGATTTTGGTTAGATTCGTCTTTCTCAATCAAATACAAGTCAACTCAGCATCTACGTGGATTCTTTGTTGCCATTACTTTGTGAACTCTTTTTTTTGCGGCAATTATGTAGGTGATTTGGTAACGTGTTCTTTATTTTATAGGTAAGATTTTCTCTTATATTGACGAAATAGATAATTGCCAATGTGCGCTTTTTAGCTTCGGCTCGTGAGTCGATTCTTCTTCTTTTCTGCTCGAGAATCAATTACACTATAATTGTTTATTTAAACAAGAAAATATTTCATTTAGCAACATAAAATTATATTTTATTGCTAAAGAAAATATTATTGAAAATCTGGATTTGATCTATTGATTAAGACGATGCTTTCCGTATAATTGATTTTTAGGAAAAATGATTTACTGCAAATTAACATCATTACTTAATAGAACTTTCATATTCCATATAATAGTTGAACACTAACAAAAAATTACCAAAGAATTATTACAATACAAATGTACAAGAAAATATCCACGATAATAATATGGATACTGATGGTGTGCTTCTCAAAATTTTGTATATTCACGATTATCATACATCCAACGGTGTTAAGCATCAGTTGTAATGAGTTATTAATTATTTTTATTTTTGTTCGTTTGCCCATTAACTAAGGGCATACTGGTAGAAAAAAAACTAGTTCTAAATAGAAAGAGTTATGAAATTATCTAACATGTTGAACCTTTCATTTTCATATATATGTTGGATTGCTAAGAATTGTTCTTGAAAATAAATGCATGCTGCACATTTTTTCTTGCAGATATGGGCCATAACATTTTAGAAAATTTATTAGTGACTAGAAAATTCATAGCAACAAAATTATAGTCTACACATTAGACAAAAAATTACTCATTCTCTCGGCACCTTCCTCTTTCTTCTCCAACAAAATGGAAAGCAGACTAAATGAATGGTGTGATGGAAAGAAGACTGAATTGGGATGCATAAATTGAAGGGCAAGAAGCGTCGGTCAGTGGTATGAGGAGCAAAGAGAGGGCAGTCGCTCAGACGAGAATGAGAGGGATGATCGGTTAGACGTGAATTGGAGGACAGTAGGAGCAAGAACCTGCGATGACGAGACGAAATGATGAATCCTAGTTGTCCATTGTAGAAGAAAGAAAGAATAATACGATTTTTTCAAATCATTAAATCCTGTGTGTACATCTGTTGGACATAGATCTCTTGTTTTATTTTATTATTTTAATTTTTTGTTGTTTTATCTCACAACGAGCTTATTAGTACATTAATAAATGTACAATATAGATCTCCTTACATTCTGTTATCGGGTGATAGGACCTCATTATAATCTGTCGTATAGACCCAAAAATGTTAACTTACAAATGACCCATCTGATAGATCAATCCATTTCATCGGACTTGATGGGCTTATAAATACAACATTCCAGCCATAAAAACGAGATCAAGACCATTATTGCTTAAGCTAGTCACTTTTACACTTCCACTTTTTTCTCTTGTAATTCATTCATTCTCTCGGCTCGACTTTCATAGAGTCGGAGTCACTGAATTTACTAAACTGTCTAATTAAGCTTGTAATACACAAAAGATATTCATAGCCTTTCTTAATCAATGATTTAGATTAAATATGTACAATAGCAAAAATGTACAAAAATTTGGAAAGAACACCAACATTACCCTAATAATATACAACCATTCTTTTGTTAATTGTAATGCTACTTTATCTTTTGAAATAATGCAACATTTTTTCCACTAGATCACAATTATGATTTTGATAAAATTATTTAATTTTTTCTAACAGAGTCTATTATTATACTAAAAAAAGAAGTGGCTTAAATGCATAATACTAGCGGGTTGCGTCTATTCAAGATTTTTTTATTGTACCATACATTATATATATATATATATATTCAATATTCGTTGAGTTAGTCTATGGCACTTATGGTCATATTTTGAATTTTAAAATACAAGTAGTCGATTTGAATCTCTGAAAACGTTGTCCATATTAAAATATACTTATAGGCCAATTTTTTTTATTTCTTTTACTATTTTAAAAAATGGGTGGAAGTTTCATTAAATTTGAGAGGATGTAAATCGTTGGATTAATAAATATTTCATTTATCTGACAAAATAATAAAAAAATAAAAAAAATATTGATTCTTATGTAAATTTTAGTATAGATAACATTTTCAACAATTCGAATCAATAATTTATATTTGAAACTTAAAATATGATCGTAAACACAGTTGAACTCCGTGTTTAAGTAAGTATTCTAGTCGATCTCATATTCAATTATCATCGATTCATCATGTTGCAACTTTCAACTTTACAAACTCCTTGTGTGACTTGTGACAAAATTGACACATAGCAAAAGACATAGAAGATCAAGAAATAATATTCAAAAGGCACTTGGCTGCACGTCTTCTAAAGTCATCATCTATTCATCTCTCCTCCTCCTCTTGGATTTATTATGTTTTTAATTTTTAAAAGGCCCGGCCGGCGGTATGTTTCATTGTTTCAACATCAAACTCTCTCTCTGTCTCTCTCCTCCCTCTTTCTCTCACATCTTGCATAATACTATAAATTTTTTTTTTTTTGCATAATACTATAAATCTATAATATAGGCCCCAGTACATTATTGATTTTATTTCTGTTTCCATTCAAATCAGTCACTTACTACCGTCTATCGCACACGTTAATTATTTTTCTGGTTTCTTTATTGCAACCACTTACCTTAATTATCATTAGCAAAGTCAAGACTAAAACCTCACCAAAAATAATTATTGTTTCAAAGAATAGGCAGCTCCTGTAATCAAAGGAAGTGAATTTGTTGTAGCGCAATACCGCACAACACGCGCTCAAGACCATCAGATCGTCTAAAACAAATGTTGTACGAATTTCGAGACAAATCAAATGATCTTGAGCATGTATTACACGGTATTGCGCTACAACACAATTGAGTTGTAATCACAACCTAATACAACATAATTGATGCCTCGACTTGGGATGCTATACATTTCTTCAAATTATTATCCACTCCTAAAGTAATCCACCTGTTACCTGTCAATTTTCATATGACAGATTCACAATTTAAAAAGTCTTTGAATTAAGCTTAAAGTGGATGCTGAAGTTGGAAGAAAAAGATAAAAGGAGACAAAATAAAGTGGTCATAGTAGATTTATTTTGGTTATGTTAGTAATAGATTTGGTATTATCTAAAGTTAACATTTATAGGATGGTCAAAGGGCGAACGCTAATTAATGCTTCTACTTTCCATGATGAGTTTCTACTTTCCCAGTTTTGCAAGGTCAAGATATACAAAAGCAAAAAAGAAGAAAGAAAAAACAAAACTAGACTGACATATCTCTTCTCAAGCCGCTTCTCATTGGATTTATCATTTATCCATAGTCAACTCCTGAAAAATCATATTTTTAATTCTTTTCCTCTTTGGCTTTCTCAACATTCAACCTCTCCCACGCTCAGTCCTCAGACCTCACAAAGTCAACTCTCCTCTCTCTCTCTCTCTCTCTCTCTACAGCTCTAAAACCAAAACCAACAAAGCAATCACCATCTCCATGCCGCTCTGTCGCTGTTACAATGGGTAACAGCATCAAGCCGTGCTTCTCCGGCTACCACCCTGCCACCGTCTCATTTGAGCCCGATCCACACGACAACATCGGCCATGCCTTTTCCTACAACCCGGCGCAAGCTGTCACCGCAACCACCAACACCACCAGTGGTACAATAAACCCAACCGTCGGCCACTACTCGATCACCGGAGCGACAATTAGTGCGAATCCATCGACACCTCTCTCTTCAAACTTGACTGATTTCAACAGCAGCCTGATAACAGACTCTACAGCTGCCTCGTTCGAGAGTTCCCGCTCCTTCACCTCCAACGTGTTATCGCGCCACTCTGCATCTTTTTCAGGCCATTTCTCGGGCCCACTATCTGATGCCGGTTCTGAGTACAGTGCCCACTTCTCTGGCCCGTTAGATAGACGCAACTCTTGGTCGTCCGCTAACTCAAGCACAGCTGCTCGATTCCAGCGATCCATTTCTCAGATCATTGCTGATCGTCGTGCACGCCGGTACCAGCGTAGTTCCCGGCCCCTCGCTCGCTTCTTTTCTAAGCTATGCCGTAGCAAGAAGACGCAAGCTCCCACGACCAATGGGGTAGAGATTCATGGGCAAGACAACCAGCAAGGATATCGCAATGAGCGTCATGCGGAGGATACGGGTAGCATGCAATGGGCACAGGGGAGAGCTGGAGAAGACAGAGTCCATGTCGTCGTGTCAGGAGAACACAACTGGGTATTCATCGGCATTTATGACGGTTTCAACGGTCCAGATGCCACTGATTTTCTCCAGACTCATCTATATCCGTTGATACATTTGGAACTGAAACAACTTTTTGTAGATGACCATGAGTGCGGACAAATTTCCTTGGAACCTAACACCAACACAAATGGAAATACTGACCAAGAACCAGATTGTTGTGGCACGAATGATTGTGGAAATCTCACTGATGTCAACAGAGTACTGAGAAATCAACTAACAGGATCCCAATCAAACAGTTCCAAAGTTCAACACAAGCAAATTCTGAATGCTCTGTCAGAGGCATTGAAGAAGACGGAGAAAGCGTACTTCGAAATGGCCGATCAGATAGCAGCACAAAATCCTGAGCTGGCGATGATGGGGTCATGTGTGCTTGTCGCTTTGGTGAAAGGAGATCATGTGTATTTGATGAATGTGGGGGATAGCCGTGCTGTGCTCGCACAGAAGAATGAGCCTGACTTCTGCAGTTTATTAGGCAGATCAGAGTTTGACATGGCAATTTGCGGCGAAGAGATACGGCGTGCCTTTGATGTGACCGAACTCGCTGGACTAACCGCAAAGCAGCTCACATCTGATCACAGTACCAGCGTTGATGAGGTAATTAAGGTTGCATCGATTTATGTTGAAATCAGTGTCAGATAGATCAATAATTTTTTTTTGTATTGACGCAATGACACTAGAAAAAGTTTCCAATTAAACTGAATTAACACATTGCCTAATTTTTTTTCTTTGAAATGCATTAAATTAGGAGGTAAAGATGATAGAGCTGGCACACCTCGACGACCCAAAAGTGCTGGAACATGACAGAGTGAAGGGCAAATTGAAGGTCACTAGAGCTTTCGGTGCCGGTTATTTGAAGAGTGTGAGCTTTTATTGTGATTTACTCATAATAAATCTAGTGGTTCCAAACTTAACTAACAAACATATTTGAGTAGAAATGTTAGGTAATGGTGATCAGCAAGAATTAAGAACAAGCAAGTTTCAGTAGTTTGTACTAAGTAGATGTTCTGCTGATGTATCTAATTAACAGGACCAGCAGAGGTACCACCTCTTACCAGCATGCTTGTTTATTGTTCTTTATATGAAATTACATCCCGGAAGAACAAAGTTTTCAAACAGTTTCTGATTGTAACTCAAATCCAAAGTAGTTAAAAGCAATTGAAAAAAAATTCAAATCACCTATGTGAAAAGAAGGTTATATCGAAATGGTACAAATTAAACTTAGTTTCCTTTCAAAGTTGGTATAAAGCTTATAATTGAAATGGTACAAAACTTATTTGTTCCTGAAACTCCCCTTTTTTCACATATTGCAGCCGAAGTGGAACGACCAAGTACTCGAGGCCTTTAAAATTAAAAACTATGTCGGCACCTTGCCGTACATAACGTGCTTGCCCGGTTTGTATCACCACAAAATTCGACCAGAAGATAAATTTCTCGTGCTTTCGTCTGACGGGCTTTACCAATATTTCACTAACGAAGATCTAGTCAATGAAGTAGACCTCTTTGTTGCTAACAACCCTGATGGTGATCCTGCTCAGTTCCTTGTCGAAGAGGTTCTTCACCGTGCCGCGAAAAAGTATGGTAAGCCGCATCAAATAAAGTTAAATTTTCCATATTATAAACATAGATGTGCAAGAACAGAAGTTCCATTCATCCCGTGTAAGGTGGTTGGGGCATCACTTGTCTTTTTCAACAGTTTTTCTGCCTGTTCTTCTGCCGGCTCATACAAGTTCTGTATTTATCAATGCTGAGTGCCTAATTCTGATTGATACATGTTTCTGCAGAAATGTAGATGTAAGAATGAACAGAAATTTTCATAAACATTGCACAAAAAATAAAAAAAATGAGGAGTATCGAATCACAGGTCTAGCACATTGGTAATAAAGACGCTATGTATAAAAAAAATAGTTGAGTTCTAAGTTAACCTGCAGGCCTTGGAACCTGACAACCAAGTAATTACAGAGTACATAATAAGTACCTGTATATGTGCACATTGTCTATTTTCTTTTCCTTTTTTTGCCCATGGCACTGTATTTTCTTTCCCGTCCTCGATTAATAAGACATATCACAGGTATGGAGTTTAATGAACTAGTAAGCATACCGGAAGGAGATCGAAGGAAGTATCATGATGATGTTTCCATTATTATCATTTCACTCGAGGGTACAATATGGAGATCCTCGATGTAGATATCAGAATGAAGGAGAACAACAAAGGTGATACTGGTACAAACTTTTGAAACTAAATTTGTGAGTCAAATCCATTTGTGTGCAATTAATTCTCTTTTGACAATCTGAGAAAAGAGTTTGATGTGCTGGTGCTGTGTTGGAACTTACTGAGGCTTTTAATCAGTAATTGGTTTCAATTTTTCATATTAATAGGTTGCCCTGGTTCCATAACCTCCTTCTGATATAAACCTTTTTTTTGGAATTCAATTATTCTTTTGTTTTGTTTATTTGAACGGGGACTTACATTATGTAAATATTCTTGGATATGGTGTTCATAGAATAAATGAGCATGCCATGGAAAGAGAAATATCAGGTGATATTTGTAATTTCTAACTATACAGTCCATCTTGTTGCTATTCTAATATTATCTGTTTATTATTAGATACTGCACGTGTTAATAATTTCAACGAAAATATTAGTAACACAAATGAAAATAATAATATAATGTCTCTAAGGCAACAAAGGGAGGTGACAGATGCTAAGTCTCAGTTTTACTTTTTTCGTTTAAATCGTTCTACGGAACGGGCAATCTAGCACAATTATACAAATCAACATTAAAATTAATGACACAAGTAAAAAAGAAAGAAATATTAAGCAATTAAGCACAAATAAGAAAATAATTTGTTCACGAAATTTGAATTAGTAACACAATCCTATGTCTTCGAACCGTGTGACAGTTAGGACAGACCATTAAATTGAAGGAAAGGAAAGGAAGATTAGATGAAACTCAACGACGTAGCCGAACTGCTGAAGGTTATAATGTTGCATTCTAACGGAGGAAGGAAAGAGAGGCATAGGGTTACGATGTTTTATTGGCGCTGATGATTTGGTTTTTCCAGTCGAGGTTAAATATTGTAATTTGTGAATTTGTCCTAAAAAATTTTCAGCGCCAACTGAGTTTCTTTTCTGACTAAGATTAGTTGTGGTCTAATAAACCTTCATCTTTGCCTCCTCAATTATAGTCGTGGAATAAATAATCACCTTCACCTTCATCTTCACCTTCATTCTCTACTTTTCCTTACTCTTCCTTCCATCACATTTATTCGGTGGGAGCACATCCTAAATCACATACGCCGATCACCTACTTAACAATACAAATTTACCAAAAAAACAACACAAGACGTCTTAAAGATAAATGTGTTGTTTTATATTTTTCTTTGTTTGACAATTTACAAAATAACACTGAAATTGCTTATTTGACAATTACTTGACATGCTTGTCGAAATACTTGGATTACTTGATTATTACATGCTTATTATACATGATTACTCTTTGAATTAATTGTCATACATGCATCAAGTAAAGAGACTTGAGCTAAGTTGTTGCTCATAGTTAAGGTTTATTCTATGTTCTAATTAAGGGGAGCAATTTGATTAAGAGTTCCATTTTAATCTTTTGCTTGTTTTTGAAAAATAGAGAAGTATTAGAGTGTTTATATGCATATGATTTAACACATGCACTCATCTTTGCAAATCACCAAAAGAAAGACATTGTTGGACTAAACAACTACTTGGTTTGACGATTTGCAAAAAAAAAAAAATTGCATTTTACAATTTGCCTGATGAGAATTTTCTGGTGGAGTTTATAGGCATCAAATGACCTCCAACAGATCTGAAAAGTGCGTGGTACGAGTGTTGCCCGATAAAGGTTGTAGATCTTGTTGTGAGTTTTCCAACATTGTGAAGAACCATGAAACCAGATTACGAGTCAAAAGTTATGACTGTTTGGAGGAGGATATGTAAGATGAATAATCCACAACTTACAACAACTTGTTGTGACGAAATGGAGTCTCGTTGTAATTGTAGAATACCAGGCCTCTAAAAAGGAGGAATTATCAATTCAATTCGAATACATATATATGGAAGCTAACAATTCAATATAATATTCAAGATTTTTCCTTAGCAATTCACAATTAAATAATAATGCAACACTTAGCTCAAATCAAGCTAAGAAAGTAAAAAGAATGAGGCTTAGAGAAATTTACACAAGATATAATGTAGTTCGGCCATTGAGCTTGCCTACATCTATGGAAACACCTAGTACTAAATCCAAGACCGATTTCACTAATCAATAAATGTTTACAAGAATAGATCCTCCACAGATCAAAATAAAATAGATGATATCACACACGAATCTCACACTAGAATCCTCCATGGATCAAGATCTTCTACATATCAAATCAAAATAATGAGACCACACATGAATCTCATGGTTGTTAGAAACTGAAACTACTGAAAATTGAGGTTTAAGTATAATTAAAGATTTTTTATGACGAATCATATATTACTCTACAAGGCCTTAAGCTACTAAGCAATTACACAAACTTACAATTCAATAAACTACAAAAGATGTAACAAGAATATTCAAGAATTGTAAGAAGTGAGTGAGAGAGAGTGTGTGTGTGTCTTAGCTCACATTCCATATCAGAGAGAGAGCAAGAGTGTCTTAGCTCACATTTCATATGAGAGAGAGAGAGAGAGAGAGAGATAGGGAGGATGGCAAGCCAAGGCGACTGACAGCTCGTAGCAAATCGAAGGAAGCGATCCCAAGCTTGGCAGACCTTCACCATAACCACTAATACCATTGCCAAGCCCTACTCTCCCTTCTCCACCCCGACATACGCTCATGTCATTTCCCATCCCCCAATTGTGACATCCCCCAACACCTCTCCAGTCACTTCACCACCCGTCTCTGGTCCCTCTTCTCCCAAAACTCCACTTGCCACATCCTTTTACATATCACCTCACAGTCCTACAAGGCTTTGTTTTCCTCCATCACCGCAGTTTATGGAATGAAAATGATGTTGTTTCAACTGTTGCTGCTGCGATCACAACAAGGTCGAGTGCAGAAACCCTATTAAGTGCCGGAAATGCTGGCAAGATGATCACACCGGGACCAAATGTAACATCATCATGCTCATTCAGGGACCATACCCTACTGAGCCTACTCAAATGCCTGAGGATCACGTGCTTTGTTGAACGAGATCAACAATACATACAGGAAATGGCAAGGTTGGGTGACGTTGTAGTAGTGCACACAGAGACCTCACAAAGACACACACAATAGATGACGTTGTTACCTTAGTTTCAAGGTCAGGGCTAGTCCAACAACATGAATTGCAGGTGACAATCTTCCTCAGGAAGAGATATTTGGTGATTTTGCCTAAAGGCTTTGCACACTGAACATTGCTTACAACCATATCTACACAACTATGGGATCAAGAATATTCCTTTAAGTACTGGACACCTCATCAAGATGTCTCCATCAACATACTGGCATTCAAGATGTTGTTGCTTCCACCAAATCTATGGAGTGAAAGAGATGTAATATGAGCTATGACAAGGGTGTGAATGTATCTAGGATCTCTCTCTAATGAGAACAAGACTGATCTCACTTCATGTGTGATGGCTGTTGCCACCACAACTTATCTCGCATTCCTAAAAATGTCTTATTGGTGGTAGGCAGCTTGGAATTCCCAATCAAGAGTACACCAATGAAATGAGTACACAAACCAATTTACACAGCAGAGGACATCCAACGGGAATCGCTCAGGTATAAAAAACCACCTACGACATGGCATATAAGGCGACAGATGATTCCGACTTGGTGGTGCTGTAAAAAAAGCTTTGATGGAAATTTTACAAGGGTGTGATCACTCAACCCTACCACCGGAGATACTAGATACACTCAAAGGTAGTTCGCCACCATCTTGGCAGAGATTAGAGGAGAAACAATGGGAAACACGTGAACAAGGGCTAGGTGGCGATTGCAGCAACATATTATTGCACATGCAGTTCCCACACAACCTCAATAACAACGGATTAAGTCCATTGTGGTACATGCAACACGTACAGAGAATCCTCAACATGAAACTGGTCACATCCAAATGGATTGTGAGTACGTCAACACCTGGATCACAAACAGGTGAGGGAAATGCCACAAAATATCACACCAATAAAATTTGACCATTGCAAATGAGATGTCACACCTACAGCTGAGGTCATGGCACATGACACTGCAGGGGAGAGTGTGACAAAAAGGGGGCAGCAGTTGATTTTTTCACTGATTGGGAAATCAAACAAAACTTTCAAAAGTCAAACTCAAACTGTCGAAGTAGCAGATTTCCCAATCATCAAACTTGCGCATCGAGAGGAGCCAAACCTATTGGTTGTAGCGATCGATACAACATAATCTGACAGGCAGCTTACCTTGGCCCACTTGAGGAGATGAGTGCGTCGAGATAAGAAGAGAAAATTGTTGGAATTGAGACATCAATTTCAATAAATTAAGTTGAACTACATGTTATATGATTACATATATGTCACGTATTATCACTAATGTTACGAGGAGTTATAGTTGGAAATGTCGCTAAATGTGATTAATAAATATTCAAGATATTATACGTATTTCACCAAGATTTTGGGCACGAATGCATATAAAACTTATCTAAATTGATTATAATTATTGATGAACTGATTATGATCAATTAATGTATATATGGGTCTTAGTGTAAAGTCATAAATATTGTTTGGATCAAATCCAACTTATTTTGGATCAAAGTCCAAGCAAAATAGCACAAAACGTGATCTATTGCGGTCGCAATAAGATTCATTGCGACCGCAATACAATAGGGACATATAAGACAATGAATCTGCCACTTTGGCATGATTTAGCATTCACTACCAATAGAGGTGTTATGCACAGTAAATATATCACAAAAAAATCATGCATCAGAGAGAGGTTAAACATGCGTTATATTTTGCAAAAATAATGAGAGTAGTTATTACCTCATTTATTTTGCTAAATTAAAAAATACATGCACAATTATTCTGGAGAGAGAAAAAATCAAAAGCTATTACTTATCTTTTATTCTTCTCTACTGTCTCTCCAAAATAAAATTTTCTCATGGGCTTGGTCTCATTCTGAGCCCAAGTATATATCATCAAAAAATTTAGGCATCGCCAAAATTGATCCAATTTAAATATAATTAATCATGTCTCACAAAATTAATTGTTCTATGCTTCAATTTGTCAAATAGAGCGATTCAGTATGATCCATGTGATGGTTAGTAATAAATTAATACAAACTAATTTATAAATGATAGTCGGCATCTAGTAATGCATTATGATCACACGACCAAACACAAACAAATCGCTGGTGAAGGAACTACTACCATAGGAATGTGTAATCCTTGACCATTAATTATTTTCTTGATCCTCACTGCATAATTATTATTTGTGATCATCTCATAATCACAAATGCATGCATAATAATTATCACTACATCAATGTGAAGGAACTACTACTCGTGCTCAAGAAAGTCAAGCCAAATTAAAAAAAATTATCTTAACAATCCATGCACAAGAGACTCAAACAAACATAAACAAACATAAGCACAAACATAATCACCAAAATAAAAAAACCTAGTATCAAGTAGTAGTGAGTTAGGGATTGTACCTTAACCTCCTTTGTAGTCTTCCTTGATCAATCAACCTTCAATAGTGTGGAGGATCCTTGGTTCTAGCAATGCTTCTATCAATAGATCTAAGCAAGCACAACCCCCAAATCACAACCTCCAAGTCTCAACAAGAACGAGAAATTAATTTGTGATTAATGTTCAACACATGAACACCTATCAATGATATATAATACCAAAATCAAAGGGAAAAAAGGATAAAAAATGATTCGAATCAAGAAAGCAAGAGATGGAGATTCAGCACAAAAAGAGGCTGACCGACCAAAAAGTAGAGCTCTCGACCTAGGTGAAGGCCCTCGGCCTTGCTCCCAGTTGAGAGGTGGCTGGCAGGTGGAGTACCACTTAGTGGGGTGGTGGCGGCTGGAGTGGCTGGCGACATCCTATGGGCTCTCGGTTAAAGGGGCCTTGTTGCCTAGCAAGAGGAAGAGAGAAAGAGAGATGGATTGATCAAATTGATGAGAGAGAAAGTGGATCAAGAAAATAAGATGAAATGAGGAGGAGAGACAAGCATTTGAGAATATATAGCCAAGCCTTAAAATCCAATGTGAAATTACAATTATATTCTTTAATTGTGTGTGAACTTGATTGAGTTTAGAAAGTCTAAGATGATAATAGTTCATTAGAATGGTCCAATGAATCAAAGACTCATTCAAAATTCTTTCGTCTTCTCCAAGCATTATTATATACCTTGTCATGCATCACTCCTCACATTTGGCCAAGTCTATGATCTTAAAATTCAGACATAGTCTGTGATCTTAAAATTCGGACCCAATCTGTGATCTAAGAATTCAGACTCGTCCGTGATCTCAGATCCTAGGTTTTTTGTTTTGGTGATTTTTCCATGATGTTTTTCATTATGTATTTTCTTTCTTTTGTTATTATTAAAAATTTCGGCAATTGTAGCAAGTAGAGAAAAAAAAAAGTGAGTTCTTCTATAAAAGATCAATGAAGATTTAGTATGAAATTAGAATTTATGTAATATCTTTAGACTACTTGCTAACTTATCAAATACTTTTTTGCATCTAAATTAAAATTTAAGCGTGACGTTAAAAATAGTGGGATATTTGCAAGTGAGATGAGGTTCTTTTACTGTTAAAAAATATGTTTGCTAGGAACATGTTATACGGGAAGAGTTACCACACGGAATGCAAATTAATCAAAACTTTTTATTTTGTAATAGTTTGTATTTTGATGTTAGAAATTATTACCTAAGACACAAGTTACAAGTTATTCCTAATTTTGGATTAGAAAATGAAATAAATAAATATGGACAGAATTGAGGAGATAAATTGACGTCGAATAAACCAGTTAAAACATGATGTAAGCTTTGGGTGGTTTTTAGCAATTCTGCCGAAATTTATTGACCGTCAATAGTTTGATCCAAATTGTCTTTCATAAATATTCCATTTTTCTTTTAAGACAACGATCGACAGACGACAGTGTCACATTCAAAGAAGAAAGGAATGAGAAAAACAAGAAAAAAACAAAGAGTGAGAGATGTGATCAGAGCGGATCTGAGATTTACCTCGAAGTGTGGCGAGATTTTAAATTTTTGTCAAAAGAGACGAGAGTCATGTGTATAATTTTCTAATTTTTTACTGAAATTATAATTTTAGAGACATATTTTTTAAAAATTATTAAATGCATGATATATTTTGAAATTATTTTTACACGAAGGAATAGTTGCCTTTGCTGAATACACATGATTCCGCCTCCAAATATGATCCGATTTTTTTATATTAGAAATATAATAAATAAATTATAAATAGAAAGAAAGATTAGTGCAAAAGTGCGAAAAATAGAATAGATCGGAGATGCGAACAACTTTTTGAGAAAATTCAAAAGACCGGTGTTCACAACACCGGCCAATTGATTTTGTTTTTTTTTCGCGAACCAAACAGTCCCCAAAGAGTTTGATTTTTTTTATTAATAAAAATATTATTAATTTAATCCATGAATTAGATTATATTTAGATAATTTTTAGTAACAACTTCGACAACGCTCGTTGGGATCGTAATTACATCCATCGAGCTGTGGATATTTGAGTCTACTTCCGCTGCGTCAAGTTTGATTTGCAATCGAAGAAACGAGCGACTCAGAATTGATTCCGACGCAAACTCATGATAAAAAATTACTAATTAAGACATAAGTTAAATATAGAGCCAAATTTTAGATGCATATTCCTCCGACTGCAAATCAGACTCGACAAGATGGAAGTAGACTCGAATATCTACAGCTCGATGACTTGCGACGATAAAAAAAAACTAATTACGATCCCGACGAGCGCAACAGAAGTTGCTACAAAAAAATATTAAGTATGATTAGTATTTTTTTCTACAAACTTCAGCTACGCTCGTCGGGACCGTAATTAAGTTCTTTTTATCGTCGCAAGTCATTGAGCTGTATATATCCGAGTCTACTTCCACCTCGCCGAGTCTGATTTGCGATCGAAGAAACGAGTGATTCAAAATTGAGTCTGACGCAAACTCGTGATAAAAATTACTAATTATGACATAAGTTGAAGATGGAGCCAAATTTGATATGCACATTATTACGATCTCGATGACTTGCAACGATAAAAAAACTTAATTACGATCAATGACTTGCAACGATAAAAAAACTTACCTAAAAGTAGACTCGGATACAACCCAACTCATAAATTACGATCTCGACAAGCACCGCTGAAATTATTACAAAAACTTACCTAAATACAACCCAACTCATAAATTAAAATATAAACATTCACTATCAAAGTTGAAATATTTTTATAACTGACCTGAAAAAATAAAGAATAACATTTATAATCCTGGGTTCAAATCTTTGACAATAATGACTTTATTTTTAAACGTTCATGTTCGCATGTTAACATCTAGACTCATGCGTTCAAAGGTACTTCGAATTTCTTTTTGTTATGTTTAAATTTCTTAGTGCCATTCGATTGCATGAGTCTAAATAACACGTTGAATGTAAATTATAAAATATGGTCATTATCGTCAAAGATTTAAATTCAGGGTCATAGATGTTATTATTTATTTTTTGAGGTTAGTTTTAAAATAATTCATATCCAAATTAAAATTTTGAATGGACGGTATTCGCAATACCGTCCATTTTGCATTTTTTGTTCGGACAGTGTTCACAATACCAGCCTTTTCTATTTTTAAAGCTTCTCAAATACTCTTTCTGTTTAAAAATAATTTATTTGTTTTATTTCCAATTATAAAAAAATGGAAATATGATGTACATGGAAGGTAAGGCACTAAGATTGAGTTCATTTAATTAGTGAATTAATAACGGGGCAGGTCGGGTACCCGTGCATCCGATCCGTCCGGATCCACGGTTCCACGGATCCACGGGTACGGCGGGTCCACGGATACGGCGTGGCGGGTATGCACGAGTCCGAACCCAAAATCCCCAATCCGATCCATGATAAATTCGGGCGGGTCGGGTCGGATCCGTCCGACTTTTCGAATTTTTTTGAATTTTTTGAATTTTTTTTTGAATTTTTGAATTTAAAACTGCACATTATTTTAATATATATATATATATATATATATATTTTCGAATTTTTCTGAATTTTTTTGAATTTTTTGAATTTTTGCACGGATCCACGGGTCGGGCACGGGCGGATCTAGGCACGGGTCTACACGGGCACGAGTCCAGACGGGTTTGGGTGATTTGGGGCCAACCCGACCCGTGCTAGATCCGTGAATCCGAGATCCACGGATCGGGTCGGATCTGGACACGGGCACAGGTTAGGCACGGTCCGGACACGGACGGGTCCACGTCTACCCGCCCGGATTTTTTGAGAACTCTACATTTAATATTGAAATATGTCCTCAACTTAGAAATAAAAAATAATATTGACTTCACATCAAATTATCTCATTACACACTTGACACGTTAGTTGTCGTCTTCAATTGTCTCATAAATTCGCACATAAATAGGGGAATCTCCTGATGAAAATAACATCAACTTTAAAACTAACATTTTTAATTCAAAATTCTGATAATATAATCAAGAACTTTCCTTTTATTATTTATAGCATCTAGACAAGCTACTACTGTTGCTTATTGGATGAAAGAAAAAAAAAATAACAAAGCCTTAGCTTTAGAGAATGGGGATATTCTGAAAATATGCTGCAGAGAATTGTAGACTATTTCTCCACACTTCAACCACAACCCAACTCACATCTAAAATATAAAAAAATTTAGTAAAGAAAAAGAGACAAAGAGATAATTGTAATTTAATCAATCCAAACATACTCTATTACTCTCTCATTGTTATCCAGATGAAATGAGCTCAGCAAACAGTCATTTAATTTATCCTAGGACTATTTCGTAAATATTGTTCTGAAAAAAATTTGTTGAAGAAAATAACTAAAACTTGATTATAAGTTTATACTATTAAATGTATTGCTTTCATAAAGAAGTATTAAATGAATTGTATAACACCAAAATGTTCATAGACATTTCAACAAAAATAAATATAAATTCAATTCACACATTTAATGAGGTTTACCTAACGGCTAACGCATTGATAAACATTTATTACTGATATTAGTTCCAAGATATATTATTTTCAACCAAACTGATTAAATCTGACGATATTTGATTGTTCATATACAATTAAAATGTTTTATAACATGGTTGACATCAATGGACAGTGAACATGAAACTAAACTATTTTTATGAAGTACATATTTTCTTTAACCGCAGCAATGACTCAATGAGCGAATGATCTTCAGTATAGGGATTAATCACACATCCTACAAAAATGGAAATAAGGGACATAAAATATAGTGAATTTATTTGTATTATTGTAAATATTATTTGCTTTGGTTATTAAAAACATTATCGCTGGTAATTATGGCCTATATATATATATATATATATATATATATATATATAGTTGTGCTAAAATACTTTATAAAATAGCAAATTTCATATACTTTGTACTTATATTTCGAGATATAAAGTGTAAATGACCGATTCAGACAATTGAAAATGTTCTTCATACTAAAATCTATTTGGAGACGGCCAAATATTGTATTTTTTTAATTTTTTTACTATTTTATCGGATGAATGAAAAATTTGTTAAATTGGATGTCTAAATTGTTAGATTAATAAATTTTCAATTCATCTGATAAAATAGTAAAAAAATAAAAATTTGATCTCCAAGTAGATATTTATATGGAGAACATTTTCGACGGTTCAGATTAGTCATTTGCACTTTGTATCTAGAGAGTCTAAATATATGCAATTTGTTACTTTATAGCATAACTCTCTCTCTCTCAGAACTGCTCTTAGTCTAGTGAAAAAAGAACAACGAGCTCCAAACGGAGGTTTCAGGTTCGAAACTTAGTGAAAGTCAAAGACCGTTGGGGGACCCTAGGTCACTTTGATAATATTTGAGGGCAAAGATCACTCATATATTCTTCAAAAAGATATATATAATATGGCTAATGTGAAAATCTTTGCATTTTGGCCGAAGTGCAAAAGTTTCACATTTTATAATTTTTTGAAGTCAAAGTTTAAATTTGATTTGCTTAATAAAATTTTCATATCAACATATTATAGAAAATTAATTACGTAATTTTTAGAACTTTCTAACTATTTTAAATATTTTTAAAAATTAGTGCAATTCAATATTAAAAAACATGATATTTTCACTTTTTTAAAATATTTTAAAAATAAATCGAAAGCTCTAAAATCACAAAATTTGATTTTCTACAAGATTTTGATTTGAAGAATTTATTGAGCAACTTAAATTTAAATTTTGACTTCAAAAATTATAAAATGTAAAACTTTTGCACTTCAGCCGAATTGCAAATATTTTAACCTTAGCCATACTCTCTCTCTCTATATATATAGGCTAGAGTGCTCCATAGAGCACTAAAATGCTTGTGCTCCACATTTGTATTTCTAATTTGAAAATTCCAATGACTAATCCAAACTATTCAACATGATCTACATACTTAAATCTCCTTGGAGGTTGAGTTTTACATTTTTTGCTATTTTTTAGAGAGGTGAAAAAATCACTCATATTTTGGCAAAAAACCGTTTGATCAGTAATTTTTCTACTTCTTTAAAAAAATAGAAAGAATATAAAAAATGTAAAACTCAATATTCTAATAGATTTCAATCGTTGAAATTTTCAAATTAAAAATATAAATATAGAACACGAGCAATCTAATGCTTCATGAAACATCCTATCCTGATCTATCTCCATATATATATATATATATTCCCCAAATCGATTACTCAATTTTATGATAAAATGACAAGAAGTATATTGTTTATTAGAACATAATGCTCAAAAGAAATTATCAGTAGTATTGTCGCTACTTTCAATGTAAGGCGAGAGCCTCTAATAAAGTAATGAGCACTTAAAGAGTGTTTTTGGATGAAAGAGTTAGAAAGGTTTCACTAAAAAAATATAGATGTACGCAGATTGAGTGAAAAATATTTTGGATTGACTAATTGACTAATTGTTGATATCCATCTAGGCTCCACATTCGAATTGTAATTATGCACAAGCAATTAGTCAATAATTGATTCGAATGAACGTGGAGCACAAGCAATTAGTCAATAATTTGGCCTAGATGAATGTCATTCTTCTACAATAAATATTGATATCCATTTAGGCTAAATTATTGATAGAATTCAGACTTCATGGCATATTTATGTTTTTGGATTGCTCAAATTCGGAGGTGTCAATTAGTCGAGACGGATAGGTCGGTATTATTTTTGTTATGGATAATGTTTCGTAGATACCACATTTGATACCGACTATCGATACTGATGTTATTATGCACATTTAATTGAGTTATTATGCATGTTATTCTATGTTATTTTTGTACTAAAAAATTATTATGTATGTTCATAAAATAATGTGCATAATAACTCAAATAACATGCATAACTGGGGCCCAGACTCCCTTTTTCCCTCAAAAAAAATAACATGCATAACTATTTCAGTACAAAAAATAACTTGCATAACTATTTCAGTACAAAAAATAACATGCATAAGAACTCAAATAATGTGCATAATAACTTAACTAAATGTGCATAATAACATCGGTATCGATAGTCGGTATCAAATGTGGTATCTACATATCAGCTCCCGTTTGTTATTTGGGTTCGGATCAGGTCGGTATTATCTTTTGTTATCTGGGCTCGATCGGATCAGATCGGATCGGATCGGTATTATTTTTGTTATTTGGGTTCGATCAAATCGGGTTACAAGTTTTATGATACTAATCGACTTGGTCAAGTCGCGAGTCGACCCGATCCGACCCGACCCGACCCCACTAATTTAATTAAGAATTTAATTATTATATTATACCATTTAGTTATTTATACAACTTAAATCTTAATTAATATATATTAATCTTTACTATAATTAGAGTAATAAACAATCGCTTAAATGTTAATTCTGAAATTAAGTTTAATTTAACATAATTAGTTTTGAGATAGGTCAAAAATTCCAAATTCACGTCGGACTCATTTTTTTAAGGTTATATCAAGTCGGATTTGATCGGATAAAGAATTGACAGTCCTATCAAATTCTAAGTTGCTAGACAAGTTAGATTTAATTTTAAGTTATTTCTCATTCCTATGTTACGTACTTAAGCAGTTCTATCGAGCTTACGACAATTTTGAATTGCAAAATATAAATAAACGATTCGAATCGTTGAAATATTATTCATACTAAAATATACTTGAAATCATTTTTTTTGCATTTTTTGAAACTTCTTACTATTGTATTAGATATATAGAAATAGAGTAATTTGACGATTTACAGATATCTAATTTAATCAATTTTCTATCATCCGACAAAATAGTAAAAAAATTTAGAAAATAAAACTTTTGATTTTCAAGTAGATTTTAGTATGAAAATATATTCAACGATTCAAATCGTTTATTTGCAATTTAAAATTCGAGATATGATTGTAAACACGATAAAACTCCGTAGTTACCTAACTATCATAGGCTAACTCTTAATTAAATCTTACATTTGAAATCTTACAATTGAAGATAGAAGACAACAAATTCGTACAATCTTGGCAAAACATGAAATAATGCTTTTACAAGAAGTTTTTGCATAGACAGTTTAACATAGTATTGTTTCAATATTAGAATTTGAGCATGGCTAAAATAATATGCATAGTACACCCCATTTCGTACTATGCATATAGATATATGTCAATAAATTGAGATTTAAGTTGCTAAATAAATTCTTCATATGAAAATATTGTAGGAAAAAAAATTTGTGATTTTTAGAGCTTTCTTGCTATTTTTTAAATATTTTTTAAAAACAGTCCAGATTTAATACTACAAAAGTGTCATTTCTAGACTGTTTTTAAAAAATATTTAAAAAATAGCAAGAAAGCTCTAAAAATCACGAAATTTTATTTCCTATAAGATTTTGATATGAAGAATTTATTGAACAACTTAAATATCAATTTAATGATCAAATTAAATACAAATAACCCCATAGTACGTTATGTGGTGTACTATGCATATTATTTTAGCCATGCTCTTAGAATTTATTCATACTCTTATAACATTTGATTCATGATGGTATATTCTCTCTTATTCGACAAATAAAAATGAACGCGGTATAGAGGGTCTGGTGTGTAATTGTGTGGGCCCCACTGGACAACGGTTCCCCATCCAATTGGTCCTTGTGCTGTTGTGCAAGTAAAAGTCAA
This sequence comes from Eleocharis quinqueflora, assembly GCA_964058865.1. Lineage (NCBI taxonomy): Eukaryota > Viridiplantae > Streptophyta > Magnoliopsida > Poales > Cyperaceae > Eleocharis > Eleocharis quinqueflora. The sequence goes on along the minus strand of CAXKVX010000304.1, from coordinate 25,808 downwards.
CACGAAATAATAAAAAGAAAAAATAATAATATCGAGCTGGTCTACAGTCTTCTCATTTACACGACCTTTCCCTCCCCCGCCTCCCCTCTCTCTCTTCTCTTTTTAAATAAAACGCCTTCATCTCTTCTATGCTCAAGCTCAAACCATTACCTAGAGGCTACAGATCATAGTGATTAAGTGATAACAATCCCAATCCCTCGTGCGTGTTCGCCGAAACTGGAGATCTCCAGTTGAACTCGATGGAGATCCTCCAACCTTCTCCTCCCCCCAGTCCCTCCATCAACCGTTTCTCTACGCAACCCCGCTTCGCCGTCTCCACTGGCGCCACCTCCTCCAGCGCTGCCTTCAGGATCCACGTGGCGGTCGGAAAATCGCCGGAGAAGGCTCTCAGGCTGCTTCGCTGGACCTTTCGCCGGTTTGGCTGCACCAATATTGTGCTGCTCCATGTCTACCAGCCCTCTCCTGTTATCCCCACTCTCCGTTAGTTGCCCTTTCTCTCTCTCTCTCTCTCCCTCCCTCTCCTCCTCTTTCTCAGAAAACTCATTTATCTGTAATCACCAGGTCATAATTGCGTAATATTAGGAACGAATTCTGTACCAGCTGAAATTCGCAAGTGATTCTATATTGTTCTAATTGTTCTCCATAGAGTTTGTACATGTTTTTTCTTAAGTTTTTTCTTGTAAGTAAGACGTTAGTATAGGTTATAGCTATTGTTTCCCCATATCTAAAAAATCATACACTCAGATCCAAATTTAGATAAAGCTATGCCTATGATCCTCTTGAACTTCTTATGGAGAAAATCTAGTACATATTATTAAAAAATAATTAGGTCCTTGACTCAAGGTCATTGTTATGAGGAAAGATAAAAGAATAGAAAACTTATTAATTATTCATACATGCTGTCTTGTAAGAATCATCTATATACAACAATTCTTGTTATATTAATGTGGACCCTACAGATTGGGAAAAAGAAAAAAAAAATGAGAAAGACATGTGCATTTAACCTGAGTATGGTATATCACTTTCTTATCCTGCCCTTTGTAGTAACTAGTAACTAGTAACATACTTAAGTAACTATTGTGTCTGTTGTGTACTTACCTCAACAATGTGCAAATTTCAGTGGGAAAGATCCCAGTGAGTCAAGCAACAGAGGAATTGGTTCGAGATTATAGAAGGACTGAGAAGGCTGCAACAAGAAAAATCCTGCGTGGTTACGTCAACTACTGCCACAAGTCTCAGGTACTTCTCTTCACTATAATAATAATTATTATTAGCTTACTAGCTTTCAATTGCCGTGGCAGCATTATCTTAAATTAGGTGCTCGCCAATCAATTGGCATGGCTTCCACCAACTAATATATTATGGGGTATGTTGATTTTGAAAATTCAGGTGCAAGCCAGCATTACTGCAATAGAGTGTGATCAAATTCAGAATGGGATTGTGGATCTGGTTAATCAACATGGCATTAGGAAGCTTGTTGTTGGATCTCCATCAGATAAGTATGTTTTTGTTTTAGCAATTACCAAAGTTTTCTAGTTTGCACTAAGCATCGGACTTTTAACTTTTTTGGCAATAAACCTTGATACTTTACTACCACTTTCACTTGACCTGTCTGACTGCAGTTTTATCAAACTAACAAATGATCTAAACTAAGGAGACCAATATCTAGGATTAAGTTCTGTACTTTAGGTTAGTTTTGATACAATTTTTTGTGATTAATTTAACATTAGTTAGGTTGTGTGCTTTTAGGTTTCCTATACAGACAATAGGTTGCATTTTCTTTTTTAAATGTCTGGGTGTTTTAGTAGGTTTGTTGTAATTTTGACTGGGAAGATGACCACATCATCCAGCATCCATCCCTGGCAACAGCCACCAACATAAACTAACAAAGTTGGGAAAATTATAGAAATCTCGGCAAACTTAAGCATTTTAAAAATTAGGTACCATTACGAGTAAATATTATTACAAACAGAACTGCTTTTATTTTGTTCCTATTTGGCACTGCTTAATTTAATTGTCAGGAAAAAAGAAATGTAATTTGATGTCTCATTTACATTTGGCTTCTACTTTCTGGGTCCTGAAATTGGCATTATGGTTTAATTATTTGTCTATTTTACACAGTGGTTTCAGGTTGACAGGGAATTCCAACAAGATAACTTTCTTAGCAAAGAGTGTGCCTGCTTTTTGTGAAGTGTGGTTTGTCAGCAAGGGAAGGCATGTATGGACTAGAGAAGCAATTAGCACCAGCCCAGAAAGTTACGATCCTGGTGATGACTTTCTCACTAAGAAAATCAGGTTCAGCGTGTCAAGTACCAGCACTGAAGGATCAGAGAATGATTCTGAAATCGACCAAGAATCTGTGAATCTAGATCAGACCAAGCACACCAATCCTGAAGCAAATGGAGTAGTGGGTTACAGGGGCACCACTTACACTGCTAAGATGTCTTATTTGAGTGATTCAGTTCCACAAGGTGGCTCCCCACCATTCTGGCCTGATTCAACTCCTGATGTCAAGTTCCAGAAAAAACTGACACCTAATGTATTTTACTTAATTGGCACCATCTATTTTGTCTTTCAGGGATCTCTTCTTTGGCTTTCTTCTGATTGGAAGTTTTTCTATTGCATTAGCAGGAATGTTCATCTGACGATCTGAATGAAGTTATTAAGGAATCTGAGCGATCAAGGAGTTCAGCTTTTGCGGAGCTTCTGAGGCGTAAAGAAATAGAAACAGAAACTAATGAAATTTTGGAAAGAGTGAGCATAATACTTGCAATGAAAGTTTACTAAACTGGCCCGATTATATATTTTTTTCCGCTATGTCATGAAGTGTGCATAAACCTAGTGTAATAACTAATGAAAATTATTTAATGCACTGTCCAGGTCATAGCCTCCGAGGCTGCACAAGCACGGGAAGCCAAGTCAAGAGAAGAGGTTGAAGATCTCTTGAAAACGACCAAGGACCAACACCAAGTTCTCATAAACCAGAGAGAAGCAGCCCTGAAAGAGCTAGACAGTACTATGTTGCACCTCTCCCTCCTCAATTTGAGTGCACAAACGCTTTCTGACCGGCACTTTGAGGCTGCTGCTGAGCTGGAGGTTCTCCAGTCCTCCATCGAGATTCTCCAGCTTGAGCGGCAGAAAAGTGCACAAAATGGAGGCAAGGAGCTGATGCAAAATGGCATGTGTGTCCTGAATTATAGTATGATTGGTCTGGCAGACGAGTCATCCAATTTCCGGGAGTTTAGCTTGGCAGATATCAAGGCTGCTACCTGTGACTTCTCAGAGAGTTTCAAGCTCTTCCAGGGAGGCAATGGTACCATCTACAAAGGAGAGATGATGAACAGGACGGTGGCAATTAAGAGATTGCATCCATGTAATGTTCAAGGGTTGATGGAGTTCCAACAAGAGGTATTTTGTATTCTTGACAATTTTCTGATGCGACAATAAAATACCACACAAATTATCAGTGAGATATATACCTATACTTCAACTTTTAGGTGCATATACTAAGTAAGTTGAGGCATCCGCATCTGGTCTCTCTTCTTGGTGCATGTCCAGAAGCACTCTGTGCGGTCTATGATTACTTCCCGAATGGAACTCTTCAGGAGCGCCTCTTCTCTCGAGGCAGCAATGCCACCCCACTGACTTGGCGATCCAGGGCCCGCATCATCTCTGAGATTGCAAGCGCTCTCCTCTTCCTTCACACCTCTAGACCTGACAAGATTGTGCATGGTGACCTTAAGCCTGAGAATATATTGCTCGACTCCAACTTCAGGTGCAAGATTGGTGATTTTGGCATCTGCCTCCTTGTGCCAGAGGACACTGTCGACCTTCCCCTGTACCAATGCGGCACTGGACCAAGGGGTTCATTTCCATACATGGACTTAGATTTGCGGGGGACTGAGTTGCAGAGCCCGAAGTCTGATGTATATTCGTTTGGAATCATAGTGCTCCAGCTTCTGACAGGTAAGCCGCCTCTAGGGCTGGTAAATGAGGTTAGGAGAGCAGTTGCTTCCAAGAAGCTTGCATCATTGTTGGATAAGACTGCAGTGGAGTGGCCTGCTAATGTGGCGAGGAGACTCGCTGAATTTGGTCTGAAGTGTTGTGACATTAATGCTCGAGCTCGACCCGAGATGACACCTGAGGTTGTCAGAGAACTTGAGCAGTTGCATATGATGAAGGAAAGAACTGTTCCTACTTATTTTCTCTGCCCAATACTTCAGGTAAGTCACAAGTGAAGTCAATTACTTCCATTTCAGTTATCATACAGGGAAGTGTATTAATTGCCTGGTATGGAGATTGGAGTTAATTGCTAGTTATATGGAAATCCCTGATTATTTGGATTCCTATTTGAGGATATTTTCCTTGTGTTAATTTGTGTTCAAGGTTTTTTAGGTTGAGAAAGCTCTTTTGATGACCCAAAGAGTCCTAGTCTTAAGAAGATAAGAGGTAGATTCTCATCAAAAAGGAGAGGGAACATTTGAACACTTACTGTAAAACTAGATTGGAAAGAATTATAAGTTGTCAAATTAAGATCATTTTGATTTACGTTCTTTTATTGAATTGATCATGGTTAATTATGTCAATGACAGGAAATCATGCATGATCCACAAGTGGCAGCAGATGGCTTCACATATGAGGGGCGGGCCCTACGTGACTGGTTGGAGAATGGGAGAGAAACCTCTCCAATGACAAACTTGAAGCTGAAGCATCTCAACCTAACTCCAAACCATGCTCTTCGGTTCACTATTCAAGATTGGCTCTGTCAATCCTGAGGATTATTCGGTTTACTTGTCTATTATATAGATTTTCTGGCGGTCTTTTTAGTTCTTCTATTATTTATTTTTTAATGTACAAAGTGTAGTTTGGTTTTGTAATGTATAAATTAGTTGTAGAGGGCTGGAGCCACAGAGCCAGGTGTTAGTCAACGTACATACCGTTTGTATAGGTTTGTATACCTTTATCTGGCACATTTTTTACTTTTTGCTGCATGATTGCAGGCATCTCCATCTTCTTCTTTTTTTTGAACTAATTGCAATACTGGTAAATAATTTTTCTTTTTGTGCCTATATAATTAGTGGTTTTTGAATTACAATTCCTTAGTCTTGTAAACTAACAAGAGCCTCCGTTTAGGAAATTAATGTTTGTTGGTTTCACGATAAGCCTTTGGCGTAGTTAAAACTTGTGAATTGTTAAAATTGTAACTTGTACTTGCATCAGCTTGAAAGGTAGCTCTTGTACTTGGTTCAGGACTTTGATAATAATTGATATTCGATAAAAAATTCACACCAATTTTTTGAAATTTTAATAAAATGGCATGACAAAGAATCTGATCCAGTTAGATTGACACCCTACCGACGATTCAGATTCCGGATGGGGTCAAATTGTAGGAATTCTTATTCTGTAAATGGTCAGCAATTTTCAAATTAGAAATGAACATTTTTATACGTTGATACTGTAACGTCGTTGTAGCAGTTACTGTGCGAACATCAGTGATAATTTGATCATTCTTATTTGTAGCCGTTGGAGTATTCCAATTATGTAAATTAAAATTGTAGAGGATCTGGATGAAGCGCACCTTGATCGGAGAAAACATAGATTTAGCTAAGAGCATCTCTATTTTGTAAAACTTTTGAAATTTCTAAATTATTGTTACATCACTTTTAAAAATTTAATATTTCTTTACTTTCTAAACTCTCTATCTCTGAAACTGAAAAGTTAGAGTTTCTAAATTGCCACGTCAGCAAATATTATCAATATTGTTGAAGATTTTAACCAATTATTAAGCCACATCAAAGTTTATAAACTCTAAAACATAGTTGTTAAATAAGAAATTCTTGAATAAAATTTCTAAATAAGAAATTCATTTAGATCTCTAAAACTCATTTAGAAATTGCCACATCAAATTAGAGACTCCAAAAATTTAGAATAGAGATGCTTTAAGATAGTTGGCGATAAACAAGAGAACCGAGTTAAAAAAGAAAAAGATTGTCTGACAGCTACTGTCAGCTATTCGAAAAAAAAGAAAAGAAAAAGATTATGTTAAAATTCATTCAGTAAGATTAATGGATAATGCTTCTTCCAACTTTGTTATACTTCCTTCCCTTCCTTGGATACACAAGAAGGAAATGGTCAATCTTTTCTTCTCTTATTATTTATTTTATTATATCTCATCTTATTTCAACTCGTCGAAAACTATTTCAAAAGTAAGAAAAAATAACAAAAGAAATATCCTCTGAATAGAACATAATTTTTAGGGAGAGAAAATATACGCTCCTTCCACGTTTTTTTCAATCCCAAACTTCCAACGATTTCTCGCATTGATCAAATTTTGCAAGGTAAGTTACCAGTTTTTTTATTTTATTTTGCATGTTCTTCTTTGTTTTTCCGATTCACTCTAGAACATAGTGGCAATTTCGATCAATGTTTGTGCAATTGCCATTTCTCAGGATTGCCTTTTTTTTCCAAAATTTAATATGAATTTCCATTGAAATCATTAGTCTTCTCATGACGTACTCTTAAATTGAAGAATTGATAAATTTGTAAGGAAGGTTCGATGGGGCAAGAAATGCGATCTGGCAAGTCACCATTATATGATGAAGATTTTGTCAGTTGCTCCTGTGGATTTCTTCAACTTTTTGGATTTCGCTGGAGGATTAGTAAAGCCATTCCTGGTACGCAACCAAATTCACTTGTTACTCTTTGTGAATAAATTTAATGTACTTGATTCTCCAGATAATGGTGAGTTAAAACGAGTCTATACAAAAAAAAAAAAACATTTGATTTTTATTAGTTCACAAACTTGATTCTAATTAACTTGATCAAATTAAGTAATGGTCATATCTTGATGCATAATGGTGTTTTGCATAAGCAGTAGACATTAGTTATCATATACTCAAAATCAGTTGACACCATCTCATATGTTTCTACATGTTAATGAAACATTTTTTAGGTTCATATGCTCGTTTGCATACCAGTGATAGTGAAACTGACATTTCAGAGGACACAGCACGCTTATCGGTAAATAATTTGCTTCATTGCTGTTATTATTGCTACAATTATTATTGTTTTCTTTTGAGATAATTGTAATAGTTTGTTATGGTAATAACTATAATTATCTATTATTACAATTATTACTATTGTTGTTACTATTGTATTTTGTTTTAAACATTCTCATCTTTTCTAGTTCTATAATGTGTTTTTTTGTTGTCTCAGTCTAAGGAAAAAGACCAAGTTGCGAAGCCAAATTCATTCAGAAGCAATATAAAGGCTTGGATTAAAAGAAGAATTAACAAAGGACAAAATAAGAAACAAAAGCGTAACTCTGGTACAACACAGTTATCAGATACATATTCTGTACACCGTTCCAAATTTAATCAAACTGGTGATAGTTTAAAAGAACTCGGCCGAACTTTATTAGACGGCCTCCTACATAGAATTCCTTATGGTCAGAAGGTGCCTGAGAAAATGATTAAAGAGAAACTTTGTCGATCTCTCTCAGCTGATTATGATGCATATACTAAGAGAGGCAAGAAAAGAAGCATCTCGCCGAAAGCAAATCAGGATAATAAGTTTAGGAGAATTTATTCTAGCCCTGCTAGTGTTACTGAGAAGAAATTTTATGACACAACTAATGGTAAAAAGGAAGAGGATATGCTGTTGAATGGTTATCATGACAAAGACACTAAATGTGATATTTTGGAATTGATACAAGAGAATAAAGCTAATGCCTCTCTTTGTGAGAACAGAAATGGAATTGATGAAGAGATATATTCAACTGGAGACCATGCTGAGAATACGGTTTGTGAGCTTTTGGAATCAAAAGAAGATGATATTGACAGTGGTGTGACGTGCAACTCGGAGTTTGAAAATACGGAAGAAAAATTTGGAAAGACAGAACATGGCAGCACTCCCTCAGAAATAAGAGATGTCGGTCCCATGAAATCTACAATATTGCAAGGTAAGTAAATTGCTGTATATAATTTTCAGTATTACTTTGATCTGGTACCAGTGCAAAGATAAAACCAAAACAGTACCAGACAATTTGCTGTAAAGACCATGACTAAATTTCTATTTCTTTGGTTGCGACATGCTTATTTTGTTGTTGTGACTGATGGTAACGTGAATTCCCTTTCCAAGATAGCTAAAATTAATGATTCAACTTAACACTGGAGTAATTACATTAAAAAAGTGCATGCAATTTGCACAACTGAAGTATAACTACTTCTGTAATGGGGTATAATATTGTGACATTAAGTCGTACTGTTTTTTTTATTATTAACAGAGGATATTGGAAAAAAGGATTTATGCATAGATCCAAAAGAACTTGAGTCTCTAAAAAATCTGCTCAAACAATTGGGATTTGACACGTCGTTGGGAGCTAATGATGAAACAACTCAAATTAAAACCAAAGAAGATGATGAACCACCAATTTTTGACTCTGAAGTCGGCCTTGAAGAGTTCAAGAGAGCTTGGGACCAAATCAACAAGGTTGAATTCGCAAAATTTGACTGTAATATATTACCTCAAGATCTCATACTTGTGCTTGACCTTATCGACCGAGCATACACCGAAGCATATAATTGCTCTTCCTGTTTTGTTTGGTTCTCCCATGATGTGTCAAAACTAAGTAAAAAAATGATGGAGCACCATGTACTTAAAGAAGTGCAAGAGAGAGTGACATGGTATCTAAAGGTACATGAAGAGTGTAGTGATGAGGCTGATGATCTTGTCGCTTGGGATTTGGAGAGATATGATGAATGGTTAAATCAGAGAGATGATTTGGAGAAAATTGTAGTTGAGTTGGAGAAACTTGTATTGGATGATTTGATTGATGGTTTTGTGGTTGAAGACAGTGACGTTTGAAGTTTGTTAAGATATTTTTGTTTATCTCAATAGCTGAGCTAATGTGTAAATAGAAATTGCCGTTTCTCATGCTACATGATACTGCAACGATTTGTGTGCAGGGTGTTTTACTTTATGCATTTTACTTGTTTTCCCTGTTCTTTACTGCTCTTTATTATTTTTAATCTTTTTTGGCTTTCCTCTTGGTGGGGACAGGAGGGGGCCTTGTCGACGGAGCTATAATAATTGGACTATTCATGTTTGCCTTTCAGACAGGTTATTTTTTTTTTTTGTTGTATCATGAATAGAATTGACACACTGGTAAAACAAAGTATTCTGTGTGAGTTTTTCATAATGTGTGCTGATTTCTTTTTACTCAGGACCTTTTGTTTTCTTGTAGAGCGGAGAAGGGGTTAAAAATAACGAGGGTTGCGGATCAGGAGCAATACAAAAAAAATGAAAAAGAAAAAAATATTTGATGCAAAATGATTTCTTATATCATATAAGCACTGGTGGCATTACATATACCATGCTTCAGTCCCTCCAAGTGCTCTTATTTAGGCATCACATCATATATGTATGATATCTTACAAAGAGAGCTCTCTATGGAGAGTTCATATCATACGCATAGCACCATCAACAAAGCATGAAAATAGCTAGCTATTGGATCGACAAGGCAATTTTCCAAAAGCTTTTATATGTAAATATAATCAAGAGCTTCATTTGCCACAAGAGCAGTTGCTACCGCTCATGATTCATCTGTGTACTATGAAGAGATGATCCAGATACCTACCTCTTTGGTGGTTGATCGAAAATGATGGTGGCTTGTTTGGTGCTAGGTGCTTCATCAGGGTACATCTTGCATCTACACATGCCACCAAAAAGAAAAGAAAAAATAACATATTAGTTGGACAAAATTTTCAGTTAAGCCACTGTTTATAATTCAGAAAAAGATGTTGTCAGTAGATCTTGGTTTTCTTTTTCTGTTCTGTAGTTTATGTTTAGTTTTGGCTGTTTTAGGTTAAAACTTAAATTGATGTCATGCAAGCAACTTGATCTAGTACTAGTAATACATCAATCATCTACAATACTCAGCATCAGTATCTACAGGTCAGGATATATGTTGGTATTATGCCCTCTGTGTGTGTGTGTCTGTAGAGTAAAAAATGGCAAGAGAGAGGTGATACCCTCCGCAGCCGCTTCTGCACTTGCAGCCAGAGCCGCATCCACAGCTACCACCACAGCAAGACATCCTTATGATATGATGTGATTTGTGAAATGAGTATAGTTTAAGAACTCTTTCTTCTTCAACGCTTGGGATGGATTTGGGAGATGCCATGGAGACCTATTTATAGCCCTGGCCAACATGTATCTATCTAACTGTGTATCAATTATCAAATATCCTTGTCTATTGAAAAGCATGTGCCTTGCACTAACGGCCACAATAATGCAATATCATTCAATTTTTACTGAGAAACTGCAATGCAACTTTTGTTACCTACTGGTATTAGTGTATACTGGCCTGAACTTTTTGGTCAGGGTCTGATAGTTAGGTCCGTATATAAGATTTATTTACAAGAAAAGTACAATTAAATTATTCTAATCCGTACTGTATGATTTAAAACAAACTTATTGGTTCGATTCGATAAGCAATTTAGGGATGTTTTAATGTAAATTTGATGGGTTTTTCTATTAGGTCTTGCATAATTAAAATTTAAGGTATAGATTGATAAAAGTAAAAACAGTAAATTCTGTGTTTGGTTCAACTAATCACTACTGTGATTTTGTTTCTCGGTTTATCTTATCTTGTATAAAGTATAAACATCACCAAATTATTTGAAATTCAGAACAAGAAGAAATGAAAGACCAATCATAGGGTACCATGCGTATTAGGTGCTAAAATGTGTTAGTTATCAATTAATCATAGGTGTTAGGCTAAATTTACAAAAAATTAGACCCCTCATAATTGGCTTTAGCAAACTCCTTTTTGTGCGTAGGCTTGATAGAAATACCTTATTGAGTCATGTTGTTTTCATCAGTTGAATTTTATCCCAGACAATTATGTCATTTTGTGTAATTCTAACCCAGAAGTCGGTAATGGCGGAACAAAACTTGGAGGTATGTTCTATTAAATGATATCCAAGATACAGTAGGATATAAATGAATGTAAATTGAGTGAGATTATGGTCAGGGACGGATTCAGGATTTTCGGTGGAGACAATATCTATAATTTTTTTCAGAGAGCAAAATGATGCACAGTTTTTAAATATACATGATTATTTTATAAAAAAATAAAACAGATCGTATAAATACAAAAAGTTATTTTGCAAAAAAAAATTCCTAGGAGCACCAATGTCTTCTTTGTTCTTAACTAAAAAAACATGCTTAATCCTCTTCAAATTTTAATTTAATTTTTTATGCTCCATAATTTAATTATATTAAAATCTTGTGGAATACAAAATAAAATATTTTTAGAGTTTTTTTAAGTACATATGTTTATGTATAAACATTGATTATTTTACTATTATTTCGGAGCTATCTTAAAAATTCGAAAGGTGTACTAACAAACTCTAAAAATAAAAAAATTGTATTCCACAAGATGTTTGGGACTAAAGGCTTTGTTGTTGTTGTTGTTGTTGTATTTTGCAAGATGTTGATATAAAGAAATTATTAAGCATGATAAATTAAAATTTGAAGATGATTAATTATGTTTTTAGGTAAGAGCACAGAAGATTTTAATGCTCATGGGATTACCTTCATTTTACTCATGTAAATTGTAAGATATAAATATGAAAAATTATAGCGTACATTCAATTAAAAATGCATCACCTTAAGGCATATCTAATCATTAAAAATGAAACATAAATGACATAATAATCAACATTTTTATATAGGATAGGGTATTTTTGAACATTTATTATGTAGGAGATAGAAAACAAATGTGTATTAAGGGAAGAAAAATATTTTGTATAAAAGATACTCGACATTATGATATAAGTATCAATGCTAACTTTTCAATCTTTTAAAATCAATGAGGATTGTTTAGGATGTATGCTAATTAATTTATGGACAATTAATGATACAATGTCTCCTGTTTTGTTCTCAATTTCTTCTACTCTTACTGACGCGTGAGTCTCACGCAGACCCCATGCTTTGACTTTAGAGGGCCTTCTTTATTAAAGCATTGACTGGAAGAGAAATAGAGAGCACGAATACATTTCCTTAATTTATTTCTGGTGAATAGTAAAAAAAAGGATGCACGCCTAGACTTGTTCTTGAATATATACTTATGAAAGTTGAGGACATTGCAATGGAGAGAGTAGAAATCTTGAGCCATTGAGAATTGAGATTGATGCATGTAGTTTACAAGAAGTCAAGAACATTAACACAAATTCTGGAAAAAAATGGTCTAGAGAACATAACTCCCCTGTTTAGAAAACAATATATATGTGATACGTGGCAGGGGATGCAAATGGCAAATTCTGAAAAAAATTGATCAAATTTAACATGTATGTGTAGTAGAGAGGAACCTTCTAAGATTAACCATTGATTTAGATATATAAAACCTAACACTATGACAAAAGTAACCGTAGAAATATTAAAAAAAGAAAGGAAGAGTTTTACATAATGATGAAGACAAGAACAATAATGGTGGCCTCTTTTTAAAGAATGGATGTCAGGTGTTGAGGGACCACCAGCTTTTGAAAGAGTGATAGTATTGGAATTCATATCTCCTGAAATGGTTAGCAGCACAGTGGACTCTCCTGCATTCTTATCGCTTCTACAGTGTCGAGTGTTGCTCGCATAGTATTTTTGCTATAGTACCAACGAATTTACAGCATAACAGTGCTGCCCACTGATCATTTCGTGACTCCGCATTATTTCGGGGGATACAGATTCATAGTATTGTCCCTTCCATTTTATTTTATATACGAATCGAATTTGGGTTGTCGTCTCAAACTCATGGAATTGGACTTCAAGTGTTGTATTGTAACATTTTATAAGACATACATTTGTCAACGCTTCTTTATACGATTCGTCAATTAGATACCAAGATTGCATAATCGTTAGGCAAAATGATTTTTAACCGTTGACTGATAGATCTATTTTTTGTGATAGTGGAAGGTCGTTGATAAGTGCTCCACATTTTGTCCTTCATTTTCCCATTTATTTGTATGCCAAATTTTTGTATCAAAATATAGAATAAATAAAGGCAGAAACCCAAAATTGGGAGCTTATTTAATTGTAATTTTTACGATCGTAGCAAAGTTCCACAAGTCGAAGGTAATTGTCATTAAAAAATTTCAACCGTCTAGATGTCTCTATAGAAGTAGAGTCTTTGCTTCAAATCTGATGTATACGCAAAATGTTGTTCGTATTGAATATGAATCATCATAAGCTGTGTGAAGTTCAATGATTTTGTTAATAAAATATCAAACACAATTCAAATTGCAATTTGAATGAATTTAAGACACAATTGATTCTTAGATTTAATATGGTAATAATTTTTACTTTTACAAATTTTACGAATTTATTTTTTAATTGTCGAAATCATATATTGTCAGATTATCCTCTCTGCATAAATTAGCAAAACAAAAACCAAAAAGCAGAGATCGGATTCTGTATTAGTGCTTTGATTTGACTCCACTTTTATTATGCTTTCCGCTCTATCCAAATAAAATTAGTGGAGAGAGGGAACAAAACAAAGGAGCGCAAATAGGAAGGTTGCGACGGATTTTGCTTAAAAAAAAATAGGAGACAAAATGACAAATTAAAGGGCAATTGGGCCTTTTTGTTTATTAAAAATAGGGGAATCATTTATAAAGGGGACTTTTTTTTGGTTTAGTTCAATTTCAATGCATAGAGAGTAGAGATAGGGCTTTCAATGAAACTCATTAAATCGTTTATCCGGTTCGTATTATATCTGCTAAAGTGAATATGAATAAGATTTTCTTTCGTTAGTTTATCGGACATAGGTATGGATAAGAAAAAATTCGTCAACTTATAGGGTAAGGATACAGATAAGGGTTATATCGTATTTGTTATTCATTGAGTAAATTATATAAATATATATATTATAATTTATTTCATAATTTGAAAATAATTAACTAAATTAAAATTAGAAAAATCTATATTTCTAAAAAAAATCTAAAATCATTGAAATATGCATGTCTTGTTTTAATATTAAATAATGCATCATGTATATTGATAAAAAAAATTATTTACATTCTATTTCTTTGATAATGTTTCATTAGTAAGTACTGAGTAGTATATTTTTTTAGTGACAACTGACATGAGAAGAAAGTTTGTAATTTTTGTAATATCTAGAACGTTATTAATTATTGTATTTTAGTAGTATATATTAATTTGATACTATTAATTTGTCAAAATCATACAATTTTTTTATTAAATTTTATCTTTTTTATCCATTATATATCGTTATCCGTTTTGGTACTAGAAATTTTTTTACAGGTACAAATAAAGAAAATTTTAATGGATATAGATAGAATGGATAATTTGTTAATATTTCTACCCGTACATTATCCTATCCATTGACACTTCTAAGTAGAGACGAATGCAATAGGTAAACAAATAAAACAATTACATATTATAAATTAAAAAATCATCTTCAACCAACTTTGTTGACTAGTGAAATGGAAGAGCCTCCTAGCTGAATCCAGATTCTGCCGCGTGGTACAACAAGCGCAGAATACTTTGCATGATGGTTATCACGGGCGGATCATGTACAATCAGGGGCAAGTGCAAAATTTCACAAAATTGTTTAGTGTATTTGTGCGATTTGTCGAATTTTTTTGCGAAATAATCATGTATATTTGAAAATTTGTGTTATTTTGTCCTTCTCTAGAAAAAAATTATGAATCTTATCCTTCCCTGACGAAAATTCTGAATCCGCCCCTGATGGTTATCCCCTCTTTCCATTTATGAATGATCTTTTATATCAATGGAGGGTTCCCCTTTCTTAACAAAGATGTATCTAACTGTTGGCTATAAGAAAATTGTCGTGGCTTCTTTCTAAAACTGAGTTGAAAAGAAAGTATGGACTTGGGGTCCTTTTTTGGTCTCTGTTGCTCAAGTTGTTGGAAGTACCAGGAGTAAGAAAGTTATGTTGTTTGCAGCTTCAAAATATTTATAATTGGGTGAAGTTATGGTGCTTGCGCACGCACCGTGCTTGCGCATCTGGATCCTCCATTGTGCATCGAGATTCGATGCACATGAATCTTCACGAATCTCAATGCACATCGGAGAGTTCAGATGCGTAAGCACGATATATGCACAAGCACCATAATTTTGCTCTTTATAATTAGCACTAGTTTTAGTTTGTTAGCTCGTTATTTGAGCACTTGTATTGTTTTAGTAACTTAATACTTTAACACAAAGTGCAAATTAGAAATGCTATATCGATTAAATAAAAAATAACAATTTAATATCAAAATTTATAAGACAATAGATAGTCATTAACTAACAAAATAATTAATTACATAAATATTTACATTAATTTCTCTTCAAATTTGTATTGTACTCGCTAAAATTGAGAATCAATACAAGCTTTCTCCAAGCCAATCTTGCATGAACCACACAATTTTTTTAATGGTCTAATTTTGAGGAACTTTGAGCTGCCACGTAAATATTTTGAAAGATTTACTCTTTCCACGGGGAAAAAATGTGTTCAATCTAATTATTATTTTCCCACATTCAGGTTTTTTTTCTCTCTTTTTACTCTTTTTAATGTAACAAGTGCTCGCATGCATGTTTGTGAATTTACTTGAAATATTAATATTAGTCATCAAATAATTGTGTATCTACTAATATTCGTCATCAAATTGAAATATTAATCTAGTTGTAACTAAACTAAGGTGTCGAACTTGAACTATTTGTAGTAATAATTATCATAATTAATTAATTATCACAAATAGTTTAATAATTCAAGTGATAGTTAACTAAAATGACTTCAATGAGATATGTTCAAACATGTGAATACAAGAATCCGAATTTCGCAAGTAACATTTCAAAAGTAATAAATGAGAAAGTTACGAGAAGCTTATATAAAAAAAAAATGTGATCATAATTATGGAATTAGTTCAATCAGAATTTTGTATGTAATATGAATAGGGGATATAAGTATAACAACAACCCGGAATTTACATGTTTATTTATTTATATATTCAAGATCCAAGCCCGCCATTTGAAAGCTGAATACAGAATACCCAAAAAGGCCCAAAGAAAATAACAGATGCATGAGCTTTAGGGCTGTCAACAGAATCGTTTTGACCGTTCGATCGTTCCGTTTCGTCTCGGATCGAACGGTTAGGAAACGATTTGAACTGTTGCGTCGTTGGACGAAATAGTTAACGCAAGATCCAATGGTTTCGTGTCAAGTATCGAACGAAACACGAAAATTGATGTTATTGTGATCGTCTGTTTCGTTGTTTCGTGCAGTATTTGAGAGGATTGCTATTAGATGATTGCAGAGAGTTTGGGGCGGAGTTTTCTAGAATGTTGTCGATTAAAACCCTAATCTTCTCCCTCCCGTCTTTTTTCCGCCGCTCGAACTCAGTAAAGATCTCCTACTCTCTCTCCCTCTATGTCTCTCTCGCATGCTCTCTCTCTCTCACTCTCTCTCGCACGTTGCCTGACATGCATGGACTCTCGTGCTTTGTGGCCGTCAGCAACCCTTGAATCCATCATGTATTCGCCGTAAACCCTAGATTTTTGTCTGATCCTGTATTGTGAGGCTTTTATCCCTGGATTTGCGATCTAAGCAAGCTTTCACAGTACAATTTGTAAGCTGAGAGACTTGTCAAGTCTCTCGCTGATATAAACTGTGAGGCTTGGCTTTTGATCATACATCTAGGTATCTTAGCAACCAAGCAAGTAATCATGACTCGTGTGCAATCGTTGCTAATATATAGTGTTAAGGCTCATCTTGTTGTTGTGACATGCTTAGTTAGAGAGAAGAGAAGAGAGAAAAGAGAGAGACAGAAAGAAAGAAGTAAGAAAAGAGAGGGAGAACTTTATACCGTGTTACAATGGTTGATTCCTACAAATCTTCTCAAGAGGACCTGATCTCTCTGAGGATGAGTATGCTCAGTTGCTTGATGCTTATTAATTTTACATGCTTAGTAATTTTACATACCAGTTGACTTGAAATGCTTAGTTTTAGTTGCTTGTGCTGTCATGCTTAGTTTTACTTGCTTGTGCTGTCATGCTTAGTTTTACTTGCTTGTGCTGTTATGCTTGTGATAATGAAATGCTTAGTTTTACATGCTTAGTTTGATTTGCTGACATGCTTGATGCTTAGTTTGTCATGCTTGAAATGCTTAGTTTGATTTGCTGGCATGCTTGAAATGCCGGCATGTTTGATTTGCTGGCATGTTTGATTTGCTGACATGCTTGAAATGCTTAGTTTTATTTGCTGGCATGTTTGATTTGATGGCATGCTTGAAATGCTTGAAATGCTTAGTTTGTTGTGTTGTCATGTGTATCTTGTTGTCATGCTCTCATGCTGTCATACTCTTATGCTGTCATGCTTGTCATGATGTCATGCTGTCATGCTTGTCATGCTCTCATGCTCTCATGCTCTCATGTTGTTATGCTCTCATGCTGTCATGCTTGTCATGCTCTCATGCTGTCATGCTGTCATGCTCTCATGCTGTCATGCTTTCATGCTTGACATGCTGTCATGCTTAGTTTGCTTCATGATTTTAATGCTTAAACTTGAAATGCTTGAGATGATTTCTTATGTAGCATGGGGCCAGGATTGAATCTTGAAACAACAGAAGAGATTCAAAGGATAGAACTTGATGCCCAACCAGATTCTGGTGGTGATGCACCAGCTGCTGCCCAACCAAAAAAGAAGAGAAAATTAAAGGAAGAAAAGAAGCACAAGCTCTTTGAAAAGGGGTCCTACCCAAACTGATGGTAGTTACATTGCTACCTGCAATTACTGTGGGAAAGAATATCCTATGGGTCAGCAAAGAAGCACAAGCTCTTTGAAACGTCATATTGCCAAAGGATGCAAGCTTATTTCAAGTTCCAAAAGGCAGAAACCTGATGTTTTACAAAGAATGCTGGTTGTTGGCAATGCAGCAGGTTAATTTAAAATTTAATTTCTTATTTCTTAATTTAAGTCATAAGCTCCTGTGATTATATTTTAATTGTGCCATTTATTCTTAGATCCTGGCTCAAAGCCTGCTGTATGGGTGTTTGATCAACTCAGAAGCAGGAAGAACTTTGCCAGAATTGTAATTGCACATGACTATCCCTTTAATTGTGCAAGCCATCATTACTTAAAGGTTTTTCTAAGTGATATGCAGCCTCAGTTTAAATTGGTATCTAGAAATACTGTTAGAAATGACTGCATCAACATATATGAAGAGGAAAAGATGGCTTTATATGAGTTATTTGGCAAAATGGACTGTAGGTTTAGCTTTACATCTGACTTGTGGACTTGTAAGGGTCAGGATAGGGGGTTTATGTCTCTTACCTGCCATTTCATTGATGACAGTTGGAATTTAAGAAAAATGGTCATTAGCTTTACTGCTTTGCCAAGTCCTCATACAGGTAAACACATAGCCCATGCAATTCATGAGAGGTTGGTGCTGTGGAACCTAGACAATAAGGCTTTTAGCCTTGTATTGGATAATAGTTCTGCCAATGATGCTTGCATCAATGAACTTCTCAGCACCACCTCTTTTAGTAATTCTCTCCCAGTTCATGGTGCCATATTTCACCAGAGATGTGGTTGCCACATCTTAAACTTAATTGTACAAGATGGACTAGCAGTTCTTTGTGATGAGATAAAAAATGTTCGCGAGACGATGAAGTATATTCGTCACTCACAATCAAGGATGGAGAAGTTTACACATGCAGCAACTCAGGTAAATTTAATTGGACTTGTAATGTGATTTTGTAGGTTCATGTTAACTTTTCAATGATGTCATTTTTGTAATCTTATTTGTAGGTTAATGCTGCAAATAAAAAGCCTGCTTGGGATGTGCAGACAAGGTGGAATTCAACATTTTTTATGTTGGAGTTAGCCTTGGAGCTCAGAGAGGCAATCACTCGGTACCCAACACTTGACAGAAAGTATATCTTAAATCCATCTGAACAAGAATGGGACAGGGTTAAGGCACTTGTTGAGTGCTTGAAACCCTTTTATGTTGCAACACTCAAATTGAGTGGGACAAAATATCCCACCTTGAACCTCTTTTTCTCAGAGTTCTGTGAAGTTTATTTGACTATAAAGAAGATGGATAGTAGTGATCATTCATTTGTAGTTCAGATGGGTAAAGAAATGTTTATCAAATGGGATAAGTACTGGAAAAATGGTAGCACTCTGCTGGCAATTGCTTGTGTGCTTGATCCTAGATGCAAGCTTGTTGTAGTTGAGTACTACATTCAACAGATGTATCCAGATGAGTGTGTTGGGTTCATGGAAAGCTTGAAGGAATGCATGAATGCCTTATTTTCTGAGTATGTTGAGACACACTCAAGAATTGTACAAAACCAACCTCCCATCTCATCACAACCATCAAGGTATTAAACTAATCTTAGTTTCCTCAATTCATTGATGACAGAACAATCATTACTTACATGTGTATTTCTTTGTTGCTATTTCTCATCACAACCATGCAGGACTCCTCTGGTATTAGCTCCTGTTAGTGATATCAGGGCTGCTTTGAAAGACTTTATGCGTGTTAAGACTATCTCTGAGCCCACCAAGTCAGAGATAGAGGACTATCTTGCTGAACCTCTTGACCCAACAAGCATAGATGAAGAGTTTGATGTTCTTGGATGGTGGAAGCTGAAGGCACCAAAGTATCCTGTCCTTACTCGGTTAACAAAAGACATCCTTGCTGTTCCGATTTCGACAGTTGCATCAGAATCTACTTTCAGTACCAGTGGGAGAACTCTAAGTCCAGTAAGGAGTTCTCTTAATGATGAAAGTATTGAGGCTTTAATTTGTGCTCAAGATTGGTTACGTGCAGCAACAACAGGTAAAATTACTGCTTTAGTTTGTTAATTTCCTCAATTCCTCTCTTTGACTCATTGTATGATTGTATCTCAATGTGCAGAAAATGGATTGGAACTTGGTGATCCAATGTGGCCCACTGATGAAATGCAATTTGTTGATGGTGTCTGTGACAGTGGAGACTTTGTTGTGTATCAGTAACTGTGTCAGTGACCCTCTATATGCTTCTTATTTTGTTAGTTAGCTCTGTTGTATTTTGTTGCCTTGTTGCCTTGTCAGAAACTCAAGCCTGGAGTTGAAAGTCTCTTTGGCTCCTCATATCTCATCATGTGATTTCAATGATGATAGATCCATTTGAATGAAGTTAAACATTTTCATATTTGCCATTTGGCTGAGATTGGTAATATCTGAGAGCAATCACTTGAGATATGGGTAGAGCCAAAAAGCCTTTAGCTGTCATGCTTTAGTTCTGGATATGATAATTGGGTACTTGGGTTTGTGAGGTGTTTTATGTTGTTGTATGTTTTAGTTGAGATTGTCAGATGGGTAATAGCTGGTCATGCTTTAGGCAGTTAGGCACTTAGCTTTAGCTGTTATGCTTTAGTTCTGGATATGATGGATCCATTTGTATTCTGGTATCTTCATATGTTATGTTGTTGTATGTTTTGGATCCTTCTGAATGTTCAAATATTTATAACGGTTTATGATCTTAATGCTTGTGCTGTCATGCTTTTATAATCTGAATTTGTGCTTAACGTTTCAACTGTTTTGATCGTTCAGAATAAACGGAACGATCAACGTAATAATTTCTCCTTGCGTTTAATAAACAGAACGATTAAAGCAAACACGAAATAAATTTCGTCTGTTCCTTCAACGATTAACGAAACGGCTGTCTAACATTATCGTCATCAACGTTAGACAGGCCTAATGAGCTTCACATTTTTTTTTAATCTTTTTCCTGTCTATTGTTCAATCAAGCGTTATTTCGTCCTTGGGAACTTTCCATAATTAGATAAAGCCCTTTTTAATGGGCCTCTTCTTTTACAATGTCAGCCCATGGACACTAATAATATGGCAGGTAGTTGCTAGAAATTATTTTCTTTCTTTTTTTTTGGAAAGAAATGTATCCGTTCCAATAATATAAAAAAGGTATAGAACAAGAAAAAACAAAGAATAGAAGAAGGGAAAAAGGAATTTTTTAATAGATATAGACAACATCATCGTGACCATTGACCAACAACAAAGCCTTTAGTTTCGAACAAGATAGATTACAGAAATAAAATCCAATCGAAATAATGAAAAATTAATATAAATAATAATAATAATAATAATAATAATAATAATAATAATAAATAGTAACATAATATCTTTAGTAATAATAATGTAGTAAAAATAATAATAACAATAAGGCAAAAACTTAGGTACACCAAGATGGGTGCTCCCTAGGTACTTCACTCAATCTCTACCATTTGATTGCATTGAGATTCGCACCATAGATTCCAATCAAATGGTAGAGATTGAGTGAAGTACCTAGGGAGCACCCATATTGGTGTACCTAAGTTTTTTCCTAACAATAATTAGGGGCGGAACCACTTTTGGGGTCCACCTGGGCCAAGGCACCTATTTGGCTGAGAAAAATGTCAATAGAGCCCTTAATAAAATTATTTTAGCAACTCTAAATTCCTTTGGTTCTGAGCACTCGGTACTGGCAGCAGGCTGGCAAAATCTAGTGAGGCACTCCTCTCAAATTTTTTCTGGTTCCGCCACTAACAATAATAGTAATAGTAATAGTAATAAAAAATACTTGAAAATAAGCAAGAAGAAGTTAATTTCTTTATTCAAACTCTTTGGATATATAGAGTTTACATCTTTCAATTAAGTTCCTAAACTTTCTCTATATTCATATTTCACGGATAGGTCCTTACACTAGATACAAATATCAACACTTTCTCTAAAGATAGACGAAAGATATTCACTAAGTTCATCTTGTCACTCAATCTAATCAAATGTACCGAACTAAGCCTCTTGGTGAGACAATCGATCACTTGCTCCCAAGTGACTACATGTCCCAACTCTAACAATTCGCTATTCAACTTCCTTTTGATGAAGAACCAATCAATCTTTATATGCTTGATTCTGTCATGTTGTAATGTTGATCACTTGTTGTCGCACCACAACTTCATTTGGACTTCTTTGTCCATCTTGAGTTCCACCAACATGAATCTCAACCAGACCATCTTTACAACACTCAGGGTCATGGCTCTATACTCTGTTTCGACTGTGAAACGAACAACTACCGGTTGTTTCTTACTCTTCCAGGACACCAGATTGCCTCCTATAAATATACAATATCCAGACGTGGACTTATTGTCATCAACACAACTAGTCCAGTCTGAATCATAGTTGCTCTCGATATTCAAGTGTCCATTCTTTCGAAAAATCAGTCATTTCTCCAAAGCACTTTTGAAGTACCTCAGAATCTGATACACTGCGTCCATGTGATCCTTCCGAGGATCATGCATGTAGCGGCTCACCACACTCACAACAAAGAATATGTCTGGACGAGTGTGACTCAGATATATCAATCGATCCACTAATCTCTATTACCTCTCCCTATCAATTGACTCAATTGCCTATACACTTAGCTTTGACTTCTGATCAATATGCACACTCGCAGGTTTGCAGCCTAGCATCCATGTTTCCTTAAACAAGTCTAGCACATACTTCTTTTGAGACAAAATGATCCCCTTTGGCCCACAGGTCACTTCAATCCCGAGGAAGTATCTCAAATGCCACAGGTCCTTCACCTCAAACTCTTTTCCTGGTCTCACCTTCAGCTTCGCAATCTCACCCTCATTATCGCCTGTAATGATCATGTCATCCACATACATCGCGAGCATCGTGACGTGACCTCCATGTTGTCTAAAGAACACAATATGGTCGGCATTGATCTATTGATACCCCATGCCTATTATAGCCTTCCTGAACCTGTCAGGTCAGGCTCGAGGAGATTGCTTCAGCCCATACAAAGATTTATTGAGCCTACAAACCATACCAACTGTCTGCTTTGTGCCGAAGCTCGATGGAATCTCCATGTACACCTCCTCCAATAAATCACCATGGAGAAAAGCATTATTCATGTCGAGTTAGTGTAACTTACACCCCTCATTCGCAACTAAAGAAACTAGAGTTCTGATCGTGTTCATCTTTGCCACGAATGCAAATGTTTCATCGTAATCAATGCCATAAGTTTGACCGTACCCTTTTTCCACAAATCGGGCCTTATAGCGCTCAATCGAACCCTCTGAGTTTTGCTTCACGATGAAGACTCATTTGCATCCAACTGTCTTCTTACCAGATGGTAGTGACACAAGTTGTCAGGTTTTGCTTTTTGCAAGAGCCCTAAGTTCATCTAGAATGGCCGCTTTCCACTTTGGATCTTCCTTAGCAACCTGCCAACATTTAGAAATAGAGAATGCTCCGTGTCTAAGTGATAAGTGGGAGTAAGAGACAAATAAAGCAATATCATGTGGAAAATCATATCGATCAGGTAGGACTCGCATTGTTGCGAGTGGTCCGCCTTACTAATAGGGGTGAGATAAGGAGGAGAATCATATCACCTGAGTAATCTGGGTCTGTGGTGGATGGCGAAGGTGTCTCCTGAGTCGAGGCAGGCAATGACAAGGGACTTAGGACAAGTAGCTCTATTAGCACGACTTTCGTAGTCTCATGTCTCCTCGTGTACACACTCAGCTCC
Organism: Eleocharis quinqueflora; assembly: GCA_964058865.1. NCBI lineage: Eukaryota > Viridiplantae > Streptophyta > Magnoliopsida > Poales > Cyperaceae > Eleocharis > Eleocharis quinqueflora. The sequence goes on along the minus strand of CAXKVX010000304.1, from coordinate 2,214 downwards.
TCCTGAGCTTGAGTCTCACTCTCACCATCATGACTCGGCACATCAGCCGACTCCACAACCAGAAACTGGTTGAATCGGTACAACTACCTGCTACATAGTAGTCTCAACCGGGCAAGAAGTGTTCTCAACACTCACAATTCTTGGCTCACCCTTATCCCTACAACCACTCTCCCCTTCTCGATGTATACCTCTAGTATTTAGCGAGTCCTCAAAGGGTGAGGATACACCAGAGAAAAAAATATGGCTCATGCTCTCGAAACGTGACATTCATACCCACAAACAATCTTCTCTCAACAGAACTCCAACAAAATATTTGTTTTGAGTGGCTGAGTATCCCACAAAGACACTCTTGATCGTTCTTGGATCTAGCTTTTCTTCCTCGGATCTATTTTCCAGCAAGAAACACACACAGCCGAAGGTTCTCAGAGAAAGAATGTCTCCCATCATACCTAAAATGGAGATTTCATGTATAAGACTCATGAGGGCATCTTATTGATCAAGAATGTGGTTGTCTGGACCACTTGCCCTCAAAAATACTTTGAGCATTCATCGCAATCATCATACTCCGAGCAATTTCAAGGAGGTGACGATTCTTCCTTTCTGTTATCTCATTCTCCTCTGGTGTACGGGCAAGTAGTTTGATGTTGAATTCTCTGCGAGGACAGATATTCCCCAAATACCTTGTTGGCATACTTTGTCCTATTATCCGACCTCAACATCTTCACTATTGTCTCATATTGAGTTCGAACCCCGTTGTGAAAATCTCTGAAACATGCAATCACATCACTTTTGTTTTCCATAAGATAGAGTCAAATAACATGAGAATGACAATCAATAAAAAATACAAAATATCAAAATCCATTGAAAGTTGTTGTGAGACAAGGAGCTCATACATCATAATGTATTAACTCAAAGACACCGGAACTCCTACTACTTGAACTAACATATGAGCTTCTAGTGTGATTGTCAACTCACAGGCATCACAAACAAGTTTGCCTCTATCAACTTTTGCAAATAAAAAGGGATAAAACGACCCAAAAGAAAAAACGATGGATGACCCAATCGCCTATGGTGAAGTAACACTAAGTCCTCCACTCCTGTCTCCTCCAGATCTCTCTACTATGGATGAAAGAGTTGAGTCCATTCCCTTACCACAAGCCATGTCCCAGTCCCAAGAATCGTGCATGTCCTCTTCTCTCGACAAGTCTGCCTTAGGTGACATATCTCCCCATATTTGTAGCACCTACGAGTCTCCCTATGTGCACCTATTATACCTAGGCTCGCAATGGTCAATGCTTTAATACCTGAATCCACACTCGGCTCAGAGTGTCGCTTCATACAACTCTCCTCCTATATCATCACAGAAATGGCCTCATCCTCATCCAGTGATGGGATCGTAGCATGAGATAGAAGGATCGATCTCCTTTGATCAAAAGCTGAGCTCAAAACCCCTGGGAATTTCATAGTCCTACCTTGTGCAATGACCTTCCTGGCCTTGCACTCCTGGTCGCTATAGCTCGACATCGGTGAAAAGTGATCAAGACCTACCCACATCCTCTCCAAGTCTATGGCATACTCCCAAATTGATTGATCCCTTTGGACCACTATGTCTACCTCTCGCTAAATCTTGAAAACCTTCATGTGGTTCTCATTTCCAGCATAGGTTTTCTTCAACTTTGCCCAGTTGTCCTGCACCAATCGAATGACATCTATTTACAAGGCAATCAATGGGACCATCGAGTTGAGCAACCAGGTGAAGATATGAGCATGCGTAGTCTTCCACTCATCTTCCTGAACACGGTCTCTTTTTGGCTCAGGTCATGTCAGGTATCCCTCCAGTCTATCCCCGGCTAGACCAACCTCATTCCAACGCGACCATCTCAGGTATGTAGTCGGTCCATCAAGCTTCGGATCAACAAGAGGACAATCTAGCTTGACTAGTAGCCGAGTAGTAGTCTTCGTCGAGGTGCTTGCTCCATGTATGAGCCCGACTAGAACTTTCAGGACCTCGAGATCAATTTTGCCCAGAAGCTCCAATCCTTTGCCCTCTGTACTACCTCCTTCTACAGACATTTTCTCACAAGAATCCACACAGCTCCTTCCTTGATTCGATCTCGATCTAATCAGCCATCATGATCGAGATCCGTGCTCGAATCATTCTCCTCCGAGCATTGAGGAATTGGCCCCCTGCGCCAACCTAATCAACTACAAAGG